>JAXDDW010000010.1:7200000-7477500 GCA_034670385.1 Hoplostethus mediterraneus | reverse complement strand
GACTCTGTTCCTCCTGCTTTCCCCTCGCTGCTCTGCTGCTCTGCTGCTCTGCTCCTCTGAGCGCCGAGAAATTACAACGATTGTATGCAAGTGAGGAAATGGAGGGACGAAAACACTTAGAGAGATGTATTGGATTACTGTGAATGCGCTGATGCTGCATGCCAATCTCAACACTGGAGAACACGGTAGGCTAGGATGAACAGATTAATTTAGGTCGTTTTTTTTTTGAACTACGCCACTCCTTCTTCTGTTGCCGTTCTCAAGTTGATGTTAGTAATGTTCAGTTCTCACTGTGGAATACCTATCAAATTCAAACATCCCATTCGGTAATGGGAAAAAGGGGATATTTTTCCTGTTTGTTATGAAAATAAACACAGACAGAGCTGTCTGGGATGAACTGGCGTGTGAAGCCCAGGGGAAAGGGAGGGAGAGAGAGACAGAGAGAGAGAGAGAGAGAGAGACAGAGAGACTAAGGGCCCTGACGGTCTGACAGACAGGCAGTCAGATGGACAGGAACTTGGCGTTGGGGAATATGATTCTGCCAGAGACTGATCCATAAAGACTGGAGCAGGTCAAAGGGCAACCTCTCTATAATGAGTCATCATCACTCAGTGGTGTCCGCAGCAGGATGGTGTGTGTGTGTGTGTGTGTGTGTGTGTGTGTGTGTCTGGGAGAGAGGGCTAGTGGATCTGCTGAGAGATAGTGCAGGATAAACGAGCAGCCCTGCTACGCTCGGCCCCTGGGGAGAAAAAGAGAGATCTCTCGGTTGTTTTATCAGAGCCCCGGCCAAATACTGTCACCCAGAATGTCAATTCATTCCCTCGTCAACGTTCGAAAAAAAAAAAGTTGGGAGGAAAAAACACGGGTGAGAAGGTGAAAATGACATTCATTGGGTTATGAAATATGATAAATGTCGTAAAGCGTGTGGAATTCCTTCTGTTAGCAGGAGGCCGTGTTTGACTTCTGGGGGCTGGGTAAACACCGCTGGACGGCCCTCGCCGTGGCAGCAGTTCCCGCGGTAACGCGTCGGGCAGAGGAGGGCGGGGCCACAGGGGAGCTGTGGCGTTTCCATAAACTGGATTTTTTTTTTTTTATTCATAGCCAGTCATTACTTTTACTGCAGCAGAGCCTGAACTGACCGCTAAAGGGCCGCGCACACTGCCAACACCTTGTACATTCAATTCATAAAACAATGGCTCGCACTAAAAAACTCCCCGACTGCATTCTCAATCGAGCCGCTACGGCGACGACCGCGCGTGTCTGCGCGCGTGCACGTGTGCGCACGTAACGCGCCGAGGGGGCCGTATTTCTGGTCGCGCGGCATCGGATGAATATCTCCATCTCCCCGGCGCCTGACAGCCTGTTTGTCATCCCACCCCACAACCAAGAGCTGACCTTCAGCAGCATAACTACCTTCCTCTCCCCTCCCCTTCCTCCCTACATCCCTGCATCTCCATCGCCTCTCTCTCCCCTCTCTCTTGCTCCATCATTCTCACCCTCTATCTTTCTCATCTCTCTCTCACTTTTGCTCTCTCTCTCTCTCTCTCTCTCTGCAGCCTTTGTCATTGATCGCTGATGCGATTGGCTGCCCCCGGTGCTCAGTAATGACCTGCCCTGGCAACCAGCCCCCGGCCGCTCCGCTCGGCCCCCTCGTAGATTGAACTGTCAGATGGTCAGCGATTAATGGGCGGGCGGAGGGACGCGGAACACACACCTGCGAGGCCCCGCCCTGCCCTACTCGGCCTACACAGGTGTGTGTGTAGGTGTGTGTGTGTGCCTGTAGGCCCGTGTGTTTATGTGTGCGTACACGTTACTGCCCCTGCTGCAGTGGCTGAAAGGGGGGATATGGAAAGGAGGGAGGAATTTGGTGAAAAGACAGGAATAAAACAAACAAAAATACACAGGAAACGATGTGAGGAGGATGGAGCGTCACATTCCACATAAAAATACTGCAAACAAATATATGTACTTGCAGAAAACGTGTGTCGGCACTATACCTTGTTGCCCCTTGCCCTTCCTAATTACTCCACCGGTGATGATGATAGCGATACAGCTCATCATTCACTTATTCTACCGTTCGCACTCGACTCACTCCGGCTAACAGCATCGGAATAAATGCCTAAAATGTTAACATGTGTTATGTCCTGGAGCAGGGATGAGCCGGGTGTCTGGTCTCACTCTGTCTGTCTGTCTGTCTGTCTGTCTGTCTGTCTGTCTGTCTGTCTGTCTGCCTGCCTGCTTCAGCTGAGCACCGCGGGCCCACGCGGCTGTCCCGTGTTGTGCTTGGCCGGCCCTCCGCGAACTGTCAGCGCAGTATCTCCTTACACTGATGAATGGGAAGTTTCCAGACCTTTCGCAAAGCTTTCATTCCCTCGTTCCGACGCTCCATCCAAAGGAATGGCCAAGAAAACAAGGGCTCCTCCGCCTGCCCCGCCAGCCTCCCTCAAGGGGGAAGGCCAGCGCTGAGGCTGGGCATCCAGGCTAAATTTAAAATGGTCCCTCAGAAGCAGGGCGAGGAGAGAGAGAGAGAGAGAGAGAGAGAGAGGGAGGACATGGTGGAAAAAAAAAAGAGAGACACGGTGGAAGAAAGCAAGAGAGATGTGGTGGGAAAAGAGAAGGGGAATAAAGAGAGAGACAGATTGAGCACAGGAGATGGAAGGAGAGCAGTGAACATGTGAATATCAGGCCGGTAGGGGTTTGGCTCGGCGTGTGAAACGGAGATAAAATCGATTAGCTTGTCCAGTGACCCGGCGAGCAGCGGGGGCCCCCCCCACCCCCCCCCGTCGCCCCAGTCGCCCCAGTCCTGCCACCGGCCCTGACAGAGACGTCCAGGCCCCCCTCGGCCCCCGCGGGGTCCCCTTCTGGACACCGAGGTGAACAAAGTGGCGCCCTCCCGTCAAAACTAAAACCCTCCAGCAGCAGCAAAACAACAAACCGTGCCGCGACGCTTCGCCGCTCTCCGATTCCACCAGAGACATGGGAAAGATGGTGTGCGGTGAAAGACGCTGTGTGTGAAAGTTGGCGCTCCGACTACATAGCTGAAAAAACTTCAAGTCAAACTCCTCTTTAAAACACATTTTTTGTCACCGACTCGTCTTTTATTAAAGTTTTTAGTCTTTTTTTTTACAAAGGAATTACAGCCGGATAGTCACACATGTTGTTAATGGGTTTTGAGTTTGAATCCCAGCTCATACTATTCAAATCCACTTTCTTGTTTCTTTTCAATTAAACTCTTGCAGAAATTCTTATCGTACTTACCAGAAACATCCCCTTTTTATTTGTTCCCCCTTATTTGTATATTAATGGATTACTTGTACTTGTATAATCTCACTGCTGCCATGCCTTAGTCGTTTTTTATGTTGTTTATCTTTTATCATTTTCTTTCAGAATCATTGTTGTTATATAAAACGGTGCTTTGGCAACACATGTCATGCCAATAAAGCCCACTGAATCAAACCGAATGGAGTGAGAGCGAGACGGCGAGTGCGCGAGAGAGAGAGAGAGAGAGAGAGAGAGAGAGAGAGAGAGAGAGAGAGAGAGAGAGAGAGAGAGAGAGAGAGAGAGAGCAGCTCATCAGGTGCCTCTTTCTGAGAGCCTAGTTTCCACCCCTTCAACTCATCATTTTCTCCCATCCTGCAAATAAACAGGAAACCCACATGACAAAATCAGTTTTTGGATCTAGTTTTCACTGAAAATCGTCTGAAAAAAAAATGTGAAAAAGGGCCGGCCTAACCCAACTTCCACCTGTTGAATCGCCCCCCCGGAAACCTCACTCCTGTCGTTCTATCACCTATGTTCCCCTCTCACGGTTTCCTCAGTGGGATCTCCTGGGTGAGGAGCGCACCTTTGATTCCTGGCTCATTGTGGTGTAGGGGGGAGGGGGGTCACAGAGTTGGAAAAAAAGTGGATGTGTCACCGCTAAGCTCTTCTCCGTGTTGGAATAATATCGCTGTGGTGCTTTTAGGATGCTAACGCTAATCAAAACAGGACATCCTGAGGAGGGCCGTGCTCTCTCTCTCCCCCCCACACCCCCCCCCCCACCCGCTCTACCGAGCCGCTTTATGTTTTTGTGTTTGCGGAGGGAGCGACAATCCCAGGAAGCCGGCGAGAGGGGCTCATCAAAGCTCCGAGCGGGGGGCCCCGGGCCGCAGGATCGCTGGAATGCGGCGTGGAAAAGGAATCTCTACTGTCCTATTGTTCCCTCGTTTCCTCGGTCTCATCACGCGGCGGCACGTCCAGTTCACTTACAGGTAAGCGGGCGCTAATCAGCCCCGCATTCCTTCCCACAGCCGCATTCTTTTCCTCTGTTTTCTGCGACCCTGGCTGACCGACAACACATCTGCACACACACACACACACACACACACACAGAGAAATTGGGACTCGGTGTTCCCTTTTTCCCCAAAAACACCTGATTCGGATACGGGGGGTTGGAACAGCAAGGTGGACGTTCAGGACAGAAGGATGATCCTCAAGTCTGCCTCCGGACCTCCAGACCTCCAGACCTCCAGACCTCCAGAAGGGGCCTTGAAGGTGTCAGAGCAAAAACTGAGAAGAATTGTGTGAGAGCGTGAGACAGCACAGCGAGAAGATGTATCTCGTCATCTACCCGTTTCGGGGGTCCCAAAAAGTTCCCAAAAGTTCCCTGCATCAAAACAGTGAAGGGGAAGAGGCGCGACACTGTTCCGGCTAAAATGATTAGAATTTTCAAAAATGGATCATGCAGTTGTAAACCCAAGTGGCCTTAAGTTTTGATAATTTACAGTACGCCACACCTTCTGCTCCCTCCCTGTCTCCCTCAGACAGCAGCTATCACATCCAATCTGGGGGCGAAGAAATGCGCTGCGGTACAAACTTCATCAGGAAGGCCCCCCGGCTTTGATCACATCTCCTCCCCTCGTCTCCCCCGTCCCGCAGGGGTGAGAGGTCAGAGCTTAATGAGGTTCAGGATGGAGAGTGGGGGGTGGTGGGGGGAGATGAAAGGTGTACAGGAATCACACACACACACACACACACACACACACACCTGACTACACTGCCCCGTCCCGTCCTCCCCGCTCAGCTACAGATGGGCATGACCTGATCTCCCTGTCCTCCCTTGCGTTAATCATAAATGAATACCCTCCCATCCGTCGCTGCATCCCTCCCCTCCCTCCCTCCCTCCCTCCCTCCCCTCCTCCCTCCCTCCCTCCATGCCTCTGTCCAGCCTGCTCCACCCAGGGAGATCCCCGAGCAGCGCTGGAACACGCTGTTATCACCACACTCTCTCAAAGCGATTGTTGGATAATTCCTGTTTGCGGCTGAGCTCCCTCCCGTGTGTGAGAGGAGAGGGAAAAAAAATGAACCGTTCTCTCTGACAACCACATAATAGTGTTTTGAAACAATAACGCTATGTGCACATGCTCACACACACACACACACGCACACACACACACACCAACCTGCCAAAACTTCTATTTGGTGTGTTCAGCATCAATTCAAGAGAATGCTGAACTCCATAGGGCGATACGTGTGAATGATATTGATGATGATATTGGCATCATTGGCATCTTTATTTGAGGTGATTGACTTGGGCGATTTCATCTGTAGCAGAGATAAGGAATATCGACTAGGGATAAAAATCAACGTGAAAAAAACAACAACAACTGTAGTATCGCTGAAACATAAAACCAGAGTTGGTCAGAGTTCATAATGATGTTATAATGCATGAAAATAAGCCTCGTCATACTACAGCCTGTAAAGCAGGTTGGTCTGCAGCACGGTGCAGCACAGGCAGGCGTCCAGGGTCCCGTCACACAAAGACACTTCTTCAGTCTTTTTTCAAGGCGTCGCTTTCCTCCCCCGTAAAAAAAAAAAACACTTCCCGATTGCAGTAAAGTGACTTAGTGCCGTTAGCTGACGTGAGACACGAGGCCAGAGCGTCGGGGGGGGCGGGGGGGGGGGGCCCTGCGTCTACCACCTGCTCCAGGTAATTGATCGGGGTATAAAATGATTGAAATTCTTTAATTAGCTAACGGACATCGTTTCTCAAGCGCGCTAACTTTACACCGCCTCATTAATAGAGCGCGGGGGGGTGGGGGGGTGGGGGCCCCAACCGCACCGTCAGCAATCTGTTGACATTATAACTACTCGGACATCATAACGACACACAAATCAGTCCGATGCCGAGGTAAACTTTTTCAACTCAGCGAAATGTCATTTATCCTCCAAACCCAATTTGCGATGAGGAAAACGAACGTACGTCTGACGCGGTAGACAACTGCACTCTGTACATTCTGCGGGTCTGTAGAGCGTCTTTGTCTTGTGCTCGAACGCGCTCGTACACACCCGGGGCTGACCGAACAAGCACACAAACACGCTCACACACACACACACACCCACACACACACACACACACACACACCCGCACACACATAATCTATAAAAATACGCTTAGCTTGGGACCGCTCTGTTGATAATGACCTCAGCCTTGGCACCGAAGCGGGCCAGACCAGACTGCCGACAGACTGGAGGCCTTTGTGTGGACTCCCTATCTCTAACTCCATGACCTTTTTGCAAGGGGGGGGTGGTGGAAAGCAGAAATGCCTTTTTTATTTAGAAGGGGTAAGGCTAGCTCATTGTTCTGTGTTGGTACGGTTTCCCTGTGGTAAACACACAGCGGTTCCCAGGCTTGACATGTTGCTGCACCCGCCCCCCCCCCCCACCCCCCCGCCCGCCTCCCTCCCTTGGTGTTCCCACACTGCCCTGTCTGGGTCCCTTACAAACATGCACACACACACACACACACACACACCCTGCTGTCCCGCCCTACACTTTCGCCTCGCCCGTCAATACAGCTACACATGTAACACACCTAACGACAATACAGCTACACGCTCTCACTTTTTTTTGAGGGGGGGGGGGTCATTTAAGATGTCGGAGAGTGAGATTCCACGCGTAGATTGGATTGGGACGGAGGAGAGTGGGGAGTGCTGTTAGAAACGAGGGAGGAGAGGAGAGGGGGGGGGGGGGGGGGAGAGGTCCCCGGGGTAGGTCACTATGTCAGGGTCTCTGAGGGGACCATGACGAGGCCCTGGAAGCTCCCTGGTTGCCCGGGACAGGGGGGCCATCCTTCAAGCAGGTGACAACAGCGCATAAACACACCGCGAACATGGTCACCGCAGCTCCCTGTTTACAGCCCTGGGACCAAGTCCTGGACCGTTCATTAACATCAGGGGCCTTCTGATGGGCCATTTTCTCTGAGAGAGAGAGAGAGAGAGAGAGAGAGAGAGAGAGAGAGAGAGAGAGAGAGAGAGAGAAAGAGAGAGAGAGAGAGAGAGAGAGAGAGAGAGAGAGAGAGAGAGACCCTTCTCCCATCACAAGAGGAGAAGAAAGTGGACGACAAGTCAGACAGACGGAGGCGTTGATGGATGAGAGGGTCTGGGTCACAGTCACCCTCTACCCCCCCCAACACTCACACCCCAATACGCATTACCACACTAATACACTGACAAAGGCGTAATATTGTGTGTGTGTGTGTCTGCATGTGCATATGTGTGTGTGTGTGTGTGTGTGTGTGTGAGTTTGTGATGTGCAGAATGACACCTGGTCTGACAAACAGACAGGTGCTTTCCTATGATACCAACAACAAGAAGCAAACACACACACACACACACACACACACACACACACACACACACTGCATATCATAAGCAGGTTTGTTCACTGTATTGACGAGCTGATCACGCAATTTTTACACCAATTCACAGAATAAGCATTTTGATAAAGTGGGTCTACAATCCCAACATCAGTCTCTCCCAAGTAGACATTAAAAAAAATGACAATTTAGAAAACATCCATCTCATCAAGTCATTTCAGCATCTACACAGGATTTGATATTGCAGTCCAATTGCATTGAGTGTTAAAATCTCATTTTCTAAAAATAAGTGAAAAAAAAATGTCAATGGAATGAACTAATTCATTTTGCTTCCAATAAACTCATTTCCAGACGTTTCTTGAATCAAGTGTAATTGTCTTCATTCAATTCAATACCGAGCCTTGTTTCTGGAAAATGCATAGGGAAACTGCTGTGATGTATGCATGGTAAGTATGAATTATGAATCATCTCACCCCCTTGGCAGACATGTTTCACTTGTTGCAAGAAAAAAAAAAAAAAAGGCTAATTATCAGACTAAATGACTTGTTAATATGAACGTTTTTGCGACGTTTGACTCGTGGCTCCGGCTAAACGGAGAAGCGCTTCCTCTGCCTTGGGCCCCTACGCGATCCTTGACCCGGTTCATTACTTAGAGAGATACGGGACATTTGTATACGGAGCTTTTGGCACCAGGCGGAGCGCATGGCAAAGAGAGGGCCGTTTAATAGGGTCTCTATTTCACTTTCCTTGCGCCAGCCCGCGCTCGCTCTCACCTTTTAAATGGGCCGATCCATTAAGCGTTTTAATGAGCTCCGCCAGACAAACGCGGGACGCACGGCCCATTGCACAATGTGAGGAGGACGACGCACTTCGCAGCTCGGCAATGAAGAGGCGCTGACAGACGGCGCTCCCCTCTCACACCCGAGGCCTGAGCGTTCAGGATCACACGCGCACGCACGCACGCCATCTATTTAGGATTCACTAAATCCTAAAGTAGGAATAGCCTTAATGCCAACTTTGAAACCCGCTTATATTGATTCACTTTCTAGGAACAGATGGATCAGTGACTGAAGATATTATTTGGTCATTAGATCACCACAGTATCAGACATGGGTTTCTCAATGCTGTTGTGTGCATTGCCTATGGGTTCCAAATAAATTGGCCCTGGCATTGGCACGTTCTTTATCTTTTATAATGATGAAAACTACAAGATCAAATTTGGACTTACATGGCCTTGCAACTGACGCTCGTTGCGCTAATAGGTCTGAGAATCACATATTAAGTGGGTTATATGAGATTAATCATCAGTGTAATTGTCCCAAACAAATTATCAAAGAACTACAAACATATTACATAATCAAGGCTTTTTATTGAGACACAAGTATGTTAAGTGGGCCTATAATTAGGCCTAGGCCACGATAGTTCAGATCATCAAAGCCCCCCCCAGCTCCCTCTGCACAAATGTAGCCCACATTTCACGATGGGGTGAGGCCTGCAGGCCTTGGCTATATACTTAGTTGGGAAGCAAAAACGAGTTTTTGTGGCGCACCACATCACATCTGGGCATGCGGAGTAATCAGTCAGCCCCCATCAATCACTCTTCCGTTTACCACCTCTCCATCACCTCCTCCATTACATCCACCCCTTTCTTTTATCACACCAATATTCTGTATGGCGCAAGGAGGCCCCCGTACATGCCCGTTTTAACACGACTCCTCCGGACGGGCAGGAGGCACACACTGAACACATTTACCAGCAGAGCCCTTATGAGAGGTCTGGGAATTTAAATATTCACTGTTGACATTGCGCAGAACTGGCTGGAGGCCAGAACGGGCCCGGTCCTCTGGGGACCCGGAACATTCTCTCCTTCTGACTTAAGAGGTAGAAATCTTCCCCTTACATCTAGAGTAAATAATAATCTTTAAATACACCTCGAATTATCTCCCCTGCTCTCGGAATGTCGTTAATGGTTTACAAATATGTAGAAAGGGCGGCTAAGTTGCTGCCTGTTTCCCTGATGCATTCCTATTTACCATTATAGTAACAGCGTTATTTCTAATTCATTATAATCTACAGCAGTTACAAAGTTTACAAAGTGTTTCACAATCAAGACCTATTTAGATAGAGAGAGAGAGAGAGAGAGAGAGAGAGAGAGAGAGAGAGAGAGAGAGAGGGAGGGAGTATGTGTGTTGTGTGTGTGTGTGTGTGTGTGTGTGTGTGTGTGTGTGTGTAACACCAGCACCTCATGTTATCATGATGTTGTTTTGCGATACAGTGTTTCTTTTGTTTTCCTCTTTTTCATCACTACATTCGTTATGCATGGAACAGAATTACAAGACACTTGTATTGGGCATTTGAGCTTACATTTATGGAAAATAATCCACACTCCTGTAAAAATGGATTCCAAGCAGTGGTAAAATAGTTAACCTTCTAATAACTGCTCATGTAAAAGCTCCTCTGAACAGTCCAATTCACTATTCGTATTCACAAAAAACTGTTGTAGTTGGTGCCTATCTATCCTCCACAGTGTTTTATTTAGTTAAGGAGATATGATACATGTCTATATGAGGAACACGTTGTAGACAGACAGGTCAGAGGTAGTTCACTGAGCAGATAGACACCCTATCTCTGAACTCAACACACACTTTATACAGAAATGCGTTCCAAACACTAAAATAAGTTCAACTTTTAAGATTCAACTTTTTATTATTATTATTATTTCTGACCCCCCACCTTCACTACATGTAATTTCTCCTAAAATCTATGAACAAAACCTGAATCAAGAATTAATACTGTGGATTTTAGAGTTAGAGTTAGGTACAGCCTAAATAGATGCAAGTCAGACTTGGTATCAAATCTCAAGACGCAACAGAGCATAAAAATCTAAGCAAAACATGGATGAAAAACGTAACCTAACCCGTATAGCTTAATTGAAACAGGTTTTGTAAAAAAATAAATAAAAAAATAAAAGGATATCATATACACAAAAATCCCTGATAATTTATTGGAGCAAATCAATGCAAGAATAGCTATATCAATCATTCCCTTGCATAAATTCTTAGATGCAAGTTGATTGCCTCAGAGTAATTAAATCGATTTAACGGCAGAGTGTTTCGATATTATACTATGGCCCTCATTTAATCAAACTCATGAAATATTTAAAATCATCCTTTTATCCTAATTGAATATTGGTTAAAAAAAAGCAACAATCCTGCGTCCTGAAGGGAATAGAAAGTCTACAGTCTGGAGGCTGTAGCAAAGTCTGCAAACTGTAACATCCATGCATAACAACAATTAAATCATCAAAGTCCGTTTTTTTTTACAAACTGCCATATAATTTAACATTAAAAATACATTACAGATGAATAACCTGCATGACACACACATACAAACAGAGATACACGAGTCCCATTTGCTGGTACATTTACCATGCCTGCCTAAATCGTCGTTTTCTCCCCATTTCTCTCTCTTTTCTCTCCATCAACCTGCCTTTTCCAAGTTGTTCCTCGCAAATTGAAGTGACCAGCAGCCCACAGCAGCGGCGTGTAGCAAATGCAACACAATACAATACTGCCGCTGCACAGGACATGGGATTTTAACGTACACTACATTACACTACAGCGCCCACTACATGCAACGAGCAATTCCTATACTGGAGCGGATGCCTAGCAGAAAAGTTCCTCCATCGTTTCCTCAACTTTAAAGTTTAGGCTTACTTCTGCGACAGCATTTTCTTTTTTTCTTTTTCGCAGCATTCACCGCCGAAAACACCAACATGAAAAGTCTCACCCGTGCTAGGTGAAAGTAAGGATTCTGCTTTTCTGATGGAAATGAAATCGCACTGAAACTCTATTATGAGACGTAGTGATAACCGAGGCAGCCTATAGGTATAGAAGATGGCATGTTTCAAAAGGCAAAAAGAAAGGGATGTTGCACCTACTCGTGGCCAGTTTCCGTGCCCTGCCTTTGGACCTCATGGTGCCAGTCTCTCGGCGTGGGTTTGTTTGGATTTTTTCTTGGATCTTTTTTCCTCCTTTTTCTTTTTTCTCTGTCCTTTTTCTCTGGGTTTCTCAATCCAAAACGCGCTATCTCTCCAGCATTGTCAGTCTGGACACCTTCGCACATGCGCACAACCCCAAAATCTGCCAGCAGCAAGTGCCAGAAAAAGTTTGGGGACGATTTATCACTTTGATATTAACCTGATCTGGTCAAGATGGGTAAATCGCAGAGATCTCCCTTCGTGTCAGATTTTCAAAAAGAACACTGAGTCAGAAAGCGGGGCACACTGCAAAAAATGTCCATCTTAACAAGTCGTTTAATCCCATATAGTCATATTGCTGTTTCTTACAGCAAATGAAAATCTCCAAATGGGGTGAGATACTTCAACTTGTTTCCAATGCAGTGTTACTTGTATTGTACTTGTATTTTTATAGAAACAAGTGTCAACATGTTGAAACAAGGCAGAATAAGGCTTACGATCACTAGTATGAATAATATGATTCTGGTTCAAGAAGATTCTTCAAACAAGTTGACCTGCGTCGTAACAAGTGAAACTCTTTCAGCCCAGAGGCATACTTTTTCACTCGTTTTTAAAAAAATCCGTTTTTTAACACTCATTACTAAATGAAATGACTTGTTAAGAAGGATATTTTTTGCAGCGCAGTCAGCGCCCCGGATCTACTGAGAGCCGAGGACATTAATTATAACGATCTTTATTTCTCAGCCCTTTACAACGCGCACCTTTCTGTGTTTAAATGAAGTCACATTAATCAATGTTCACGTAAATTACCAATGCTGGATGTATTCATTAAACGTTTTCTATATTTTAATTGTGTTTTGACCATCATACCGAGCACTGGAAAATGAATGAAAAACTTCTCCCCTCCCTCTCCCGCTTGGGCACCCGGCTGACACTTCTAATATGAGGGTGCCCAGGGTTTTTTCCTTTGTGCTGACAATTATTAATATGTTAAGTGCTTGGTATTAATGCCTTTCCGAGACTTTTTTTTTTCTCTTGCCGTGCGTAACTTGGTAATTGCTGAGTGATCTAAAGGATGTTTTCATTTGATTTAACTTGGGGGTGGGGGAAACGACTCCATCATATCAAAGTTGAAATAAGAGTTTCGTCCAAACCTTCATTTCAGCGGGCAGAATAATGTTTGGACAAGCTTTATCGCTCAGGTTTTTGAGGAGGGGGTTACACTCATAAATGCATGCCATCCAGGCACTAAAAGTCAATAAAATCACTGCATGTCTGCTGTTACCACATACATATTTTTATAGGGGCATATTTTGATACTGAGTCATATACCAGCAAATATAGAATACACAAGGCACATACAAAAACAGCCAATCAAGATTAGTGACCCTATACCGACCAAGACCATGCTTAGCTTTTTTGTCTTTTGCCAGAACTCAATCATATACACGTAACAGACACACATTGCCCCACGTTGTGGGTATCACAAAGGTATAGCGTATTTGTGTGGACAGTGTCCCAAATGTAGACAGCGTATAATTAAGGTAATTGCCAATTAATTAGATCCGCATGAGATCATGCTGACCTTGCACGTGAACCCTTTAATGGCTTGTGAACTCGAGCTATCGATTCCAAAGTGTGTTGAAACTGATTGAAGTCGTGACATCATGCCATGGAAAAAATCCTCTAAATATAGACTACGGTCTGACCAAAAGCAAAGGATAGCATATGGCAAGGCCAATTTCAACTCAGTGATGAAAACTTAGTCCCTCTATCTATCTATCTATCTATCTATCTATCTATCTATCTATCTATCTATCTATCTATCTATCTATCTATTCAGCGACCACATTGACCACAATCTTTTAAGAGTTTTAACTCTAGTGGTAAATAAAAGCCATGGTAAGCCATGTGCAGTAGGTGATCATCAAGGCAAACAACCACCAATACAAACAAAAATCAATTATATTTTCAGAAAAGGAAATATTTCTCCCCTACAAACCCTATCCTCATATAATTAATGTCACTACGATACTTTGAATTCATGTCAATGATTTAGGCCAATGCCAACCTAAAAAGGTGGGTAACGTTTATTCCACAAAAAAAAGTGTCTATACTGAGTTGAGGTGGGTTTACCACCATTTCTCATTTAACTCAGCAAGTTAAGAGAGGTTAATACTGATACTTTATTGTGGTTCTACCTCAGCCTACCTCTACTGTAATGACATAAATGGTGCTATTAAGTGGGTTGCGCCTATACACCGTGCCTGAAAGGGTGGCGCGCCGCGCGGACACACACACACACACACACACACACAGCTCCAGGCGGCGCGCTCAATTAGCCTAAATGGAAACAGTTTTCATTCAGCGCAATAACTCACTCTCCTCTTTCCTCGTCTCTTCTCTTCTCTGAACCAGTTTCTCAATACATATTTTATTATGATACGTTGACCCCCGTGGCAGGGGGGAGCGGCGGAGAGATCCCCACAGCCCCGTGGGTTGTAATTATTAGAAATTAATTGGGTTCGAGACCCCACGGTTGCAAGTATAAGCTAAATTATTGGCTCACTTCTCTTTTAACTTCGTGTTTAAATCACATAAAAAGATCATAGTTAACAAATGAGTCTAATTTTTTTTTAATAAAACGAAGAAAGGTTAATTTCCACAGAAATGTCTTGATACAGTTTACTGTATTCTTATCGTATTCAGCATCGGGATGTTGTTAAGGGGTTAAAATAAAAATAAAAACATAATCTGTATTGGGGCTGTCGAGCCAGACTAAAAGTGAAAAGGGAGCCTCGGGCGTAAGGAAATTACCCGCGCCCGCATGACCTTTGAGCAAGGTAATCAATCAAGTGATCAACAGGGATATTTATCACTGCTTTGTCCAGCCAAAGCTGCTTCAGAAACAAAATTAAACATGTAGGATACTGAAAATTCTGTGATGTAAAAACAAAACAAAAATCGCGTTGATGTATATTCTAGATTCATTGAAAGGACTGTACACCAATTTAGAAGCCTTTCAATTAACGTCTGTATCACCATGAAACATTCCCGTTGAATTATTGCATAAAGATCCAATAGGCTATTAGTCACACACTATCAACCTATAGGCCTAGGTGAATATAAATCGACATAAACTACTACCCGTAGTGCTTCAAAAACAAATATTATGAATTATTAATTAGTATTATTGTCATAATTATTATTAAGAGTGAATGAAAATCCTGAATCTGTCTAAATAAGTAGAAAAAATAATATTATTAATGTTCAATCCTGCAATATTGCCATGAATATAGCCCCATTTCAACACTGTAAACCCACATTTCATCCTGGTCATTTATACTGCTGGGCTACTTACATTTATAGGCCTCTGAACTTTTTAGTCAGCTGTTAGGAAAATAACTTCAGTCAGGGCTTTGTTTTTACAGCCATTTATTTCAACTATTTATTTCGCATATAATATGCTGAATATCATCATATTGCAACGATTTCCTGCTCTTATATTTTTGTAGTGGCTAGTGTGAAAACCTGAAAAGATTTAGTTGGCCCGGAGCGTAGTGCCCCTGTGTGGAGAGAATTATCGACACAATCACACACAGTGAAAGTCCATAATGAACAGCTGATGCTAAGAAATACTCTGATACGCAGTTGATAGTATAGCTTATTAAAAAATACACACATCAAAGTAGAGAAGACGTGCTAATTTCGAATGAAGAATAATATTTCACAACATAAGATTATTTGAAATGTATTTTTATAAATGTTCTTTTTTCTTTTAATTTTTCTGTATTTTTATTCTTAAACTGCAGATTGTTATTGATTTTTATCAATGAAGATGCGGGCTAATTCACAATGTTAATATAAGGAAAGGTTGTTTGAAGGAAGAAAAAAAACTTGAAAAAAAATAAAAAAGAAGAAGAAGAAGAAAGAAGGATTAGACTAAACACCTAGTGAACTTCTAGGGGGGGCTTCCATAAGAGACTGTCCACTGACCAAAATAAGAGAGGGAACAACGTCAATTAAATACCCTAATTATAGATACCCCACATGATTTAGGCGATTAACGAAGACGTAATGCAAAGACACTAACGAAAAAAAATCACTAATACCTTCAAGAACAATGTTATAAAACAAAATCTCTATTTTGAGTGGGGTGTGTTCTGATCACACTTCAGCTAAACAGCCCAGTATTTAGCTTTGAAAGCCCGATGTATCAGTGATTTTTGACAGAATAATTATGCCCGTATGAGAAAGAACTATAGAAAATCATATAATATATTTTAGAAGGATACTATGCAATATCACAGGAATACAATAGGCCTAAAGGGTAATCTCAGGAATATAATATGGCTGTACCACAGGAAATGATTCCATAGGAAATAATAATTAAAAAAATAAAATAAAGTACGATAAGGCTATTATGAACGCACTGTTTGACTAACATAACACACTACAAGTCCCTATAGGAATAGTGGGGACTATCCTTAATGGATGGGCAATACTTGATTATGCACAAAACCTATGAAAAAAGTAAAAAAACAACGTTTTAATGAATTTTAATAAGTGAATATAAAATTATAATCATACTTCCCCATTCATGAATATACATTTCCCCAACCCTGAAACACTCCACAGACAAATGCGACGGATCTCTATTCGTTTCCTCTTAAACTGACTGTATGAGGCTCAGGCAATATGGAGAGACGAACCAGCTGTAGGGGATTCTTTATACTATATCGCCCCCTAGTGTATATTTCACTGCACTGCTTGAGACACAACAGTCTTGGAGTCACGGAGCACTCCATGTTCAGTCAGAACATGATTTATCAAGACTTTTCATGTCGAGGAACCTCAAATGCAAGTGCATCTCCAATGCAAATTTAACTGGTGTTTTCACACGCACAGTGTTGTTTTCAATGCAGAATAACACTGTGTATTAGTACTATTGAAGAGAGAACACAGATAGAAAGAAACCAATAATAATATCCAATCTCTTAATACATTATGTTGTGTTCTAAACAGCCTGTTTAGACTGTTAACAGAAAATGTGCAATGAACTTTAGTTTCCTGGAAAATCCTTGGCACCTTGGCAACCCCCAGGTCATCACTGTATAAGAAAAACAGGCCTAACAGATTTAATGTGGGTTTCATTGTTTCAAGACTTGCCATGGATCAAATGAATAGACTCACACAAGCTAACATGTGACTGATTCATAGTCTGGCATGGCAGGTACAGAAGCAAAGTGCATTTTAACAACATTAACATTCAACAGAGACATTCTGTGGAAGCAGTATTTATGGGGATGGTGTGGCTACGCTGTTATTTATCTATGAGCACTGCTTGACGAGGTCTCATGCAAGCACAAGTGCACGTGCACATGCACACGCACACGCACACGCACACACACACACACAAACTCATCCCCATCAATTTCAACTGATGCTCCCAGTCCCTTCCACAAAGTGACAAGTAATCAATGGGACACTTGATCAGGTTTATTTATCTCCGTTTCCCGTAACAGCAGACAGTGGGATCCTCGTCAAGTTCCCGGTTGCAGGGCAATTAAGAGAAGACACAGATGAATGGGATGCTTAGGACACAGCCTATGAAGAAAAAGAAAAAGAAAACTAGACAATAATCCAGGACAGTTGATAAAAGAGAGATTAAAAACGAAAATAAAGTCAAGGTTTTCATATTACATTTTTTTTTTACATTTCCATTCATTTCATTAGATATTGTGCATTATCTGCATAAAATACAAGACACTTGGGACCAGACTGTAATAACAGTATAAAACTGTATGAAGCAGTGCATGTCTAAGGCTGTGCTCATAGGTTCCCAAAGCTTTTCAATTTAGAAAATGATATACAAATATATACACATTAGACTACCAACCACATTTGAGCTTTTTTTGTCCCAGGTAACCCCATCTAAGGAGATTTTTCTTGTTGACTTGGTACAGGTACATAACTGTCAACACCATGTAATCATGTATTGCATGCACCATGTGTGCATGTAATTAGCACGGTCTAATCAGTGAAATCACCTGATGTAGTCTTTGGTTGGAGTGAAAACCTGCATGCTCCCTCCATGGCACGATTGCCCACCCCCTCTGTACTGTGTGGACATAACAGTGGGCACTGTGGAAGCGTGATGGTGTCAGTCTTACGCTCTGTCAGATAGTATTATAGTGAGTGAAATAATAGGGAAGTTATACTATTCCTCATTTACTGAGGAGCCAGTCTCACCACAACATATTATTGATGACTAGGCAGACAGGCTATGATTTCACGGCCAGTTCCCGTAGTGTAGTGGTTATCACGTTCGCCTAACACGCGAAAGGTCCTCGGTTCGAAACCGGGCGGGAACAGCGTTTTTGTTTTTGGAGTAAATAATGTCACAACATGACAATTTACTAAACAACATGACCAACGCATTTTTGTCCTCGTTTTGTTAGCTTTCTGTTTACTCTTTAAGCTCGAAACACTTCTTTACTGAATCAGACTTTCAACAAAAATGAATGTCACGTCTACCACCCACGGCTGATCGATTTCATCTCAATACTTTTGAGCTTTGATGTCGGTATGCAGCAACACAAATACATCACTGTTATTTTAGATGCGATCCCGGTGTAGGGGGCTGAAATCATGTTATTGACAGGCCGCATTGATAACGGAACAGGAAGCAATTGTGATGGCGCACTTCCACGACATGGCCACAAGATGGCTGCATGAAGCCACCCAACATGTTGGGCTGAGCGAACAGTAGCCTCGCAAGCGTCGTGACGTTCCCAGCCGCTTTAGGCCCGTTAACGTGGACTTACCCCTCTCTTCATCTGTTCATCTTCATCTTCATTGTCGATAGAAGATAAATGTTGGTCAGTTTGGTGTCAGTGTCTGTAGGCCTTGTTGACGCTTTGCAAAAACCAAGGGAGCATTTTCACTATCACTGCCACAAAGTCTTAAACTGCGCCAAATGGGCTACTAACGTAATGTCAACACTTCAACTTAACGCAGTAACTAAACGCAGTAACGACTACCGGTTCCGTTTAGTTGAGGAAAAAGTAAAAAAAAGTAAGTATTTATTTTTTTCACGATGCAGTCATTATGGTCTTCTCCTTTTGGAGGCCACGGTTGTTTCCCTGCCATTAGTCAAACTCCCTGCCAATTTATTATAACATTATTTTTGATATTACACGATATTTTCTTGTTACTATGAGGAAATAATAACAAAACTGACATTCAAAACTTATTCAAAAGTTAAGGGAAAATTAGATAGGGAAAATAACCCAAACCCTAAATCTGTTTCTAAACAGACCAATATACACACTTTTCACTTCAGCTATGCAGAATAACATTCAGTTAAATTGTTATACATCAATATCAGTTATGACATCGCAGTCACCATAATGTTTTCAGTCCAGTTCTTTAATTATTTGATGCAACAACTGAATCATAATACTGGACGTCTGTCATATTGGTTGGCCATAATGATTTAACCATATGTCACAAACTGTGAGCGTAACAATGTGACACAATTTCGTCAAAGTGTTGAGTGAGAATCCAAGTAGTCAGCTGTCCAAGTAGACACCCTTCTGTCCCAGAAAAGCTGTAGTTTGCTTGGCACAAAAACATGCAACTCTTGAAAAAAAGCTTCTGTCAGTTTGTTCACCGCACCATTTCCAGCCCCTGATTTGAATTAGAAAAGTTTATTGGGCCAGACTGATACCATTGCTATCTAGCAACGCTCGAGTCTCCCTTTATAAGACTCTTGTCGTATTGGTGGTCCAAGAGGATGTAGCCCTCGATAGGACATCACAGATAAGATTTCTTTAGTCTTTCTGCCTCAGCCTGCGACTCTACGCTGTTTTGTGCTTATATCTGAATGACCGTACAGCATCAGTTCTTGATGCCCTTGGCTGCCCAACCACTTTGAAGAGCTGTTTCTCCAAAGGTTACCACCCTTTAATGCCCCCACTGAAGAATATAGGATAATATTGGCTATCAATTTTTTATTTGTTGTCCCAGTAGGAATCAAATCCCTAACCGTGGAAAGGCTGGTGCATTGCTCTTCTTGTTGCGATAAACCATCAATGCATTTTGGATTCCCATCAATGCAATGGATTTCTATTTTTCTTTACATTTGTCTGTGGCTCGATGGCTAATTTCTTAATATAACTGTTTACCAAAGTGATCCTACCACACACACACACACACACACATGCACACAAAAAGAAAAAGAAACAACAAGCAACTCAGCTGAAAGCCATGAGGAGATGAACCTAAGTAATTCCAAAATCAAGGAAATTTCGAGAGACACAGTCAGACTCATCAACAATGCTCTGGGATTTTTAATCAACATTTTATTTCCAGTATGTATTTTTTAACAATCCAAAAAACAAAACATATTCCAGGTGCATAGACATGAAGGGAGCATGAGCAACATGGTCACAAACACAGAGAAACAGTTGAACATTCACAGGAGTTGATCCAGGAAACCTGGGGCTGCGGTTTTGGTGTGTGTGTGTGTGTGTGTGTGTGTGTGTGTGTGTGTGTGTATTGACTGTGTTATTACATTATGGTAATTTGCTTATTTTACTGCTAAGATTTGCACTTCATACAGTTTTACTATAAAATACCATTATTTTTTATTATGTCAATGGCCTTGGATAGCTGAAGATAAAATATGGAGATAGGAAATTGTCGTCTAGAGAAGAGATAGAATTTTTACACCAGTTTGATGTGTAGAAAAAACTGTTCAAATTGTTTAAAATGCAGGACTGCAGTGAGAAGAGGTGGATAGGTTAGTGTCTTTCCGTGCTTACTGTATAATTCAGATCTCTTGAAGGCAAGCCAGCTAAGCCTTGGTGAGATCATCTACTTCAAGGGAGGCAGTTTCCTATAGGTGTGTGATACAATATCGTCTCACAATGCATTGTGGTACAAAGTCACAATATGCACCACAGTTACGTGTAATGGCACAACTAACAGCTTTTTCCTAAAATTCACTATCACAAAATTCAGTGTCATTATTTTGTGCCAAAATAAGAACACGTTGTTCCTACTTACTTAGTTATATTAAGGAGGAAACTAACCTTGTTTCGTACAGGCAGCTTCAATTTCAGCTTCACTTCTGATATTGTGGCAATATCGTATATTGACAGTAACGTATTTTGACTCGTCTTTTGAGCCGAGCATCTACTGTAGTTCCACCCTTATAGTTCACTGACCCATACTGCTCCTGTTTCAGCAACATCTCCTTGGGTCAGGTGTGTAAGGGACAGTTTACTGAACTAAACTGACTGAAGATCAGTGGTCTGTGTGGAATGTGGGAAGCAGACAGCAGACGTCAGACTCTTGGCTTGGCAGTGTGAGTTTCAGCCGCTATAAATACAGAAGTAGTATAGAACACTATCGTACACAATTTAGCATTGTAATGCCACCACCACAGCAGTAGTAGAGCATATTTTAGTGGTGTGAGTATACTATATGAGTTGTATGTTATAGGAGTAGTGTAGTAACACCAACAGACATCAGACTCTTGGGATTGGCAGTGTTGAGTTTCAGCCGCTCTGGCAGTACGAGCAATACTAACTCTATGGAACCGTAGTAGTCCTGTAAATTTGAACACTGTCACTATCTATAACTATATAATGCTCTCTGTAACCATCGTCTGAGAACGATTTGATAAAGGGTCATTGTTAGCACAAATCTACAAGTACCCTTTTGTTAACAGTGGGTTTAAGGTAAACTTACATACTCACTACCTCTCCTGTTGGATTAACTACAGGGAATAACACCATGAAACCATGGGGAATGATCATAATACTACATGTAATCATAACACTCTACCCATTGGGAATGGTTGCAACACTATCTGTAGCCATGAGGAACAATTTCAACACAATGTGTTATCTTTAACCGCAGGTCTAATTACCACTCTCCAAGAATAGTGAATACTCATAACTCTTTAGGAAGGTTTTTTATCACTCAGTAGCCACAAGTAATAATGCCAGCTTTAGCTTTTACATTTTTCTCTTGTAATGTGTTTCAGAATACTTTCTGGTGGTCTGTTGTCATGAGAATAGGATAGGATAGACTTAATGCTTGTTTAACTAGTATTTCTTGTCGTCTGCCACTAGGGGGAAGCGTTGTCCTATATATTATGGCGCTCTACCATTGGGTGGCAGTCACACTGTATTTAATCTGCTGTATTGCACCACTGCAGAGAAGCACCCTATGTTTGCACAGGGCCTTCTCAGTACTGCAGCCATCACTGCAGACAGAGTCGGCTGACCTCAAGGCTCATGTGTCAGATCAGAGAAAATCCGCCAACGCCACGGTTGGTTTAATAACCCCAAGGCTGCTTCATGGGTGTATGAAGGCAAATGTTGCACATCTGCATTGCATTCATACATCAAATCGGAGTTAGCTTGTGTTATTTGGCATGCATATATCTTTGTTTCATCAGTACGCCCTGCTCATCTCCCCACTACTTCTTAATACAGTTAGGGTGTGGTTAATAGATATTGTTATGGATTAAGCGTTTCAGGCCATATTACTTTCACTCTGTCAATAGTTTTGTTTCAAGGAAGGAGAATATGGTATACATCAACTGGCAGAGCAACATAGAGAGGAGAAAGAACAAACTTAGAAGGAATCCAGGTTGGTGCTAAAGCTATAAGGCAGGGGCGATGGGATCACCCCCAGGAAATGGAAAGAGCAAGTTAGACATCACAGCAAAAGGATGGGGTCAATGGGAGTTTTGGCAACAAACAGATTTGCCAGTGAAAGTTATTCACAGCCCCTACATGAAAGCGTGTTGTTATGCTAGGTCGGGGGAAAGGTTCGGGGTAAGAAACGCACACTGACAGACAGATCAACTCAACAATATTGCTTTTCCCTTCAGGAAGACTTTGGATGTACCCTCTTCACAGAGGGATCTGTACTCAACAAGAAAACAAGTGTGTGTGTGTATGTGTATGTGCATGTGTGTGTGTGGGTGCAGCTATTCCAGCTGTGTGTGTGGGTGTGGCCGCTCGTGACTGGCAGCCTCAGAGAAGTGACTCTTCTCTTGCACTATGATAAACCCACAGAGAGCGGGTCCTGGTTTCCCATAAGCACTTTAGCACAACGTTCACGGGATGAAGTAGAAATACTACAGACAGAGTTTGTTGGACCGCCTCACATATTGTAGAATGAAATCTATTTGTGTCCTGTCATTTAAAATTATTTCTTTCTTTCCAAAACATCTATAAAGATATATATTTAAAACAAAACAAAATGCTACTATTTTTCACTATATTACTTTGTTTTCAACATGTCTCTGCTACATTCAGTAGCTCTTGTAAATCTCTATCTCGAACTAAAGAAACATTTTAGTGCTTGGATACCAAATGTTTCATATACTTTTAAGATATATAGCTGCAGTTTAATTTAGAAAATATACCAAAAGTAGTGGCAGGTGGAGTTTGTTCTTTACACCGAGTAGGATAGCTGGCAAGAAACATGAACCACTGGCCTATTATGGGACATTGTAACTTTCATTAGCTCATATATCATCATTCTTGTCATCAGTTAAAGTATTGGACAATGTCCATATATTTCCCTGACAGTGTCCTTTACATTCTTTTGCGATGACCCGTCCCAGTTCTGTGCTACCATTGAGACAGTGTCACGGGACCTGTTTGGACTGTCTCAGTCCAAGTATAAATGTGTCTACAGTATTGTTAAGGTGTAGGTTAGTGGAGCAAAACTGGTAGGTACTTATGTACCATTGATGTGCCAATGAGTAAAGTACTTAACGCCTTAAATTCTGTAGTGGAGCTGCTTGGTGGTGTGTAGTGTTACTCTGGAGGTACTAAGACGTCCCTCCTTTTGAATAAGTGTAAATGTGTCTCTCCTCCTGCCCCACAAGCTCCTGCAGGCCATTACTCTAAAAGAAGAGTCACTTCTCAGTCAACCTGACCTGGTTAAAGGGGTAAGAAAATGTGTAGCAGATAGAGGTGGTTATCAGGCATTGCAGATGGGGTTGATGTGAAGGGTTAGATGGGGGCCAGAGACTAACAGAACTCTTTCTGTACCGTGGTGCTAGACAACATATATTTATATGAAGATATAGAAAAATGTGCACATGCTAAAAATGCATTGGTTATTAGTCAGAAGCAGCATGATTAAAGTTCATTCATTTCTATAGGGAGCTGGGTTGTCTGGGGATTGTCTTTGATGAGGGTTAGGGTTGGTTGTTTTTTATACATTTTCTGTGTTTTTATCCTCCCATCAGCAGAGGGAGCAGAAGCAGAACAGGCACCTGTGTTTCATCTAAAGCAAAACAATAAAAACCGTTGCAGAACTGGATCCATCAGTCACCATTAGCGAGCCCGTCTGTCAGCCTAGCCAACCCTCACCACAGCCAACACAAATTCAACCTCGCAAATTCAAAGTCAGCTATGATGAACCAAACACCCCCTCTGCTGGTCTGTCTGTCTGTCTGTCTGTATGTCTGTCTGTCTGTCTGAGCTCAGCCCCTCCTGCGTCAAACCTGGACCCAGCGGTAAACATGTAAGGTAATGTTCAAATTACCGTGGCAGTGGTTAAGGTCAAAGGTCGGATAAAGGCCAAAAGGCCACGTTAGAGATTAGGTTAAAAGATCACAGGTGCATCCAACACGTGTTTGTTGGGACCTCTGTCATTCAGATATCAAGTGTGCCAACATTTATTAAAAAAATGATAGCACCTCATGTACTATGTGCACTACGTCCCCATTCTGCTTGTTTATTGGTTTATGTGTACAGTCTCAGCTGAGTTTTGTTTATGCTAGCAAAATGTTGGCTTATGTTCATGGGTAAGGTAAGCATTACAGAGTTTCTGTGCTGTACTTCATAATGTACAGCATGATAATGTACTTCAGTTGACATCGTGGCAGTTGATAGATTACGGCAGCCCATCGTGGCAAATGAATGGTGTGTGTGTTCCTAGTATTCATCTGGTTTGACTGGGTCCAGGTTTGACGCAGGAGGGCTCGGGCTGTGGACTACCATAGAACCTCATCCATTCCAAACCCCTCGTGTGGCTTTGAAAGTTGTTCAGATTGTTATTCTGTAAGTGAGAAGTGATTTACTTTCAAGGACCCATCGCAGAAATGAAACTGCAAAAATTGCACACAGTTACTAATGTAAATGTTTGCCATTGCCACATCATAGCATACTTTGTTTGTTACTCCAGTCAGCTGCGATATCCTGAGACAATTTGAAGAAAATTGCCTGCCAACCGTTTCACAGTGGCTGTGGACTATTGAAATTCCTCCTATAGCGCAATTGAGGTTCTGCTCTGTGCAAAGCTTTTTAATCGCCATTGTCGTTTGAATGAAACACGGTGATCTGAAAGGTTTAAAGCCTACAAGTAGTGACACTTGTTCGTAACAGTAGCCTACACAATAAAAGCGTGGGGGCCGAGGAAACGATATGAAAACCATTAATGTATTAGACAGAGAGGGGGGAGGACTGGTGAGCCTCTGCGGTAGTGGGAGTGGGAGGTTCCACTGTAATGTAGAGCAGAGTTTGATAACATAGGCTGCAGACTGCGCTACACATGGGCTGCCATGTAGGCAAGTGGGATCCAGGCTTCTGCACATTTCACACTTTTCCAAATCTCAAGCATGATTTAAAATATAGATTTTTCATGTTCTATATTTAGCCACTAGATAAAACAGATAAGATAAAACAGTCCATCGATAACAGCATTTTCTCTGAATGTGTACATTTATCTGACACGTGTATATATATAGACGTACATTTTGCTCATGCCTTTGGTGTTGCTTTGTTGTCCCCTTTGGCTCCTGAAAGTCCGTTTTCTGTGTTGTCATTCCCTGAAGAGCTCACCAGACACTCTTTGCTGCAGGGGACAGAGAAACCAAGGGTGAAGGTATATACACACACAGCAATGACAGAAGGAAGAAGGTGCGGGGGGGTGAGATTGTACACATTTTACTTAAATGCAAAAGTAAAAGCCTAAGAACTTGTGAATGTGAATTGCTGTCCTCTATGCCAGCTCCTTGTGACCGTCACCGTTATCACTGTTAAATATGTCACCCACTCATACAAAAGGATAGCTGACGTGCAAACTCTCTGTTGCCAAGTGATAAAACACAATAGTGACTCAACCCCGCTCCCGAAAGCTTATACGTTGGCTACATTTGCTGTTATAAACACCGAGAAATGGGTAGGTCCTTCTAACAACAGGGTAGTTCGTATGAGCAACGAAACTCAAACTCCATCAATAGGAAATCAAAGGAAAAAGAAACATGAATTTCTCGGAGGAAGGCAAATTGTGGAAAGGAAAGCGACCGTCTTCAAGCCAAAAGTATACTGAACACTGGCGTTGCCTTTCCAAGATGAAAAGCTTGCTAAATGTGATGTAGTACTAACGCAGGTCCAGTGCTAATATTACTGTAAGCGCTGTCTTTTGTCACTAACATTATCAGTCGAGTATTTGCTTGTGGCTATCGACTGGAGAGATATGCAACACTAATGAAACTACACCCGTTATCAGTTGACAAGGAAGGAAATTGAGTTATTCCACCCAGTACGAGTATTGAGTTACTCCACCCAGGGAGTAATACGTAACAATATTCGGTTCATTTATGCTGTCATAGCCAGTTTCGGCGATCTACTTACTTTTTCTCGTCATCCTTCAGCAAGAAGTGAACCACCAGGGCTTTTATCACCATAAAAAGGATAACGAAGCCGATGACTCCACCCACTACTGAGACAATGATAGTTGTCAAAGTGTTGTCAATCTCCTTCACTGGAGAGAGGCGGAGGGAAGAAGGGAGGGATAGAAAAGATGGAGGAAATGATGCAGAGAGAGAGAGAGAGATTTTTAATCAGAGAGAGATACGATAAGTAGCAACAGGAGAGACTGTCAGCTTCTTATCTGTAAGCATTGTTTCGGCTTGAGTCCGATAATGTTAGGTGTGTGTGTGTGTGTGTGTGTGTACATACGTTCATCCACCACTATGAGAATGTAGCTGGCACTGTGGTTGCGGTTCTTCTCTTTCTCGTTCCTGGCGAAGCAGATGTACTCTCCGTTGTCCTCGAAGGTGATGTTCCACAGCAGGATGGAGATGTTGTTGCTCTTTGAGGAGCCGACAAACTCCACGCGCTCGTGGTACACACTGACCTTGGGCTCCACGCCCTCGATGGGAATCACTGCCTCACACAGCTACGGCCACACACACACACACACACACATTTTCATACATCATGTCAATAAGTTAGAAGTAAGATGAGTGTATTAAAGGAGAATTAAAGCAATTTTTGTGTTTGTGCGTGTGTGTGTGTGTGTGTGTGTGTGTGTGTGTGTGTGTGTGTGTGTGCGCGCGCTACCTTTTGCATGGTTCCATTGTCATTAAAGTGCCAGTTGAAGTAAAGGTTTTTGATGCCGATACAGGAGGAGTAGGTACAGGGCAGCAGGACAGTGGAGCCGTTCATCGCTTCAAGAATAGACACTTTCCCCGTTGAGACCTCCAGCCCACCAACACACCACACCCCTGGAGGGAGAGGAGGATGGAGAAAGGGAAGGAAGAATAGGATAGAAAATGTTTGAAGGCATTAAAAGGCAAGAAAAGCAAACAGACACAGAGGTCATGATAGAGGTCATGGGTCAGTCATACTTTTTTTACTGCATAGATCTCCTTGCTAGTGAAACAGACATTTGCTGAGGGCAAAAATAACCGAGGGGTTGAAGGAATGTACAAATTTGTCATTAGCAGTCTAGGTCAGTGTCCTGCTAGGAGTGCAATTGATGAGTAATGGTCTTCAAAATGTAAGTGGCTCATGAAATAGCTGCTGGTTTTGTTTTGTTTTTTAAAGGTTTTCAAGTTTGTTTTTTTTGACCTTCAACTCCCCAACCATCATCACCTCCTGATCACTTCCCTGCAAGTTTCAGGTTTCAATGCATTCAAGTGTTTCTTCAGTAGAAACTGTCATTTTTTTTGGTAAATAAGGCTTGTGTTCTTGTGGAAAGCGTTCAATTCAACTGAGATTATTCCTGTTGTTGGCTGTTGTGAACCCTGTCTCCCTTCACGTCGATCACAAGGGACTCTGGCGCTACTATTACCCTTCTTCCCTTCCAACAGGAAGCGAGAGCAGAAATGAGAGAATGGTGGAGGGAGAAAGAAAGTAAGGAGAAGGGAGAAAGAGGAGGAAAGGGAGGAAGAGAGGGCGAGGAAGAGCAGGAAGGAGGGAGGTGCAGAGGGAGAGAAGGGGGAGGTGAAAGGGAAATCAGAAATTAGAAGTTAGGGAAAAGATGAGGAAAGGAGGGAAGAGAGAAGAAGGTGACGTGGAAGGGAGAAGATGAATTGCCACACCTGGTGACAAGCCTGTATGTACAAATACTGCAGAGATTAACAGACATACTGACAGACCAAAACCAGTAAATACAAACAGACCGTTTCATTTCCCACATGAATAACTTCTGGGCTTGTCCTGTGTTGAGTCTGGTGGAAGGGGTTATGGTGGTTGTGCAGTGACAGCTGGTGTGATTCTCAGATTGTTGTTTTGGTGTCACTCACACACACTGGGGGCCTATTTATAACCACTCTCTCCACACTGACCTGCTCAGGATCACGTTACACATGGACGGGGTGCGTATGCGTGTGTGTGTGTGTGTGTGTGTGTGTGTGTGTGTGTGTGTGTGTAGTGGGGGGTTATATCGATATAGGAATGTTGTACTACTTTGCTGCAGTGGGAAGACATCAATATTAGCAAAACACCACAACACTTATCACCTCTGTGGTTTTTGTCCACTGTGGAAAAAAACTGATTTTTTTCCCCCCTCCCTAATCAGCTGCAGTTAGCGATAGCGGCCTGGGTGTCAAATGCAAACACACAATCATAGTATATATCAGCTAAGTAAAGTTACATCCTTGATCAGTCAGTGGGTTAAGATGATAAATACGGTCTGAAGATCTGGGAGCAAGACAAAGAACAGATGATCAAGCGGTTCCTGAACCTAGCATCATGGTTGCTTCCTCGCTTCTCGCTACCCCCCTAAGACCCTGGGCTGCCGGACTAAATGCAACACAGCTGCTATTTTTCAGCATAATCAGTTTAGGACAGTAACAGCTGCTACGTTTCAAACACACACATGCACACACACACACACACACACACACATACACACAAAACCTATCAATACGAAGTGAAGACCTGATTAGAAATGAAGGGTACAGTATGTCATTGTGTCTGGTTCTCTCTAGTCGTCGTCACCCCGCCTCCTCTGCTCTCGGTGACTTGGCCGTTTGAGTTCTCTCTGTTCTTTCCTGTCTCTCTCTCTTCCTCTCTGAACTTGTTCCTCAGGGATGCTATAACTACAGGAGGAGAGACGTGGAGAACTGGGCTGCTTATAACTAATACATGGATGTTTTGGTGTTTTTTCTGTGTATGGGTCGGCGGCAGCGTACAGTCGGTGGCAGCATAAAGGTTTAGAGAAGTTCCTTGAGACTGTCAGGGTGAGTAAATGGATAATCGTCTGCCCTCCCTCCACAACTTTTGCCACGGTGCCCTTGAGCAAGCCTCCAGTGGATCTGCTTACCGGCTCAACTCTAACAGACTGGGGCTGTTCTGGGCAACTCCCAGGTGTGAATGTGTGTAACTGTACAATACGCAAAAAAAGTTTATTCAAGTTGAAGAAAACATCCAGGGTGGGCTAGCTCTCCACCCATATTTTCCCCCACACAGGATAGGGACTTGAACCGATGACCTCAAACCACGCAAGCTTGCTCCTCCAACTTCACCCGGTCTCTTTAATAGTACAGTACATACGAGCTATGTTTCCTTATGAGGTTTATACGTTATTTTCAGTGGGAATACTGAAGGAGATCAAGGGAGAACCTCCATTTATAACAGTACATGCAGCGTATCTGTATCCACACTGGAAGCATGATGATCTTTCACATATCTCGGAAGAGTGAACCCCCCCCCCCCCCCCCGCACCTAGAAATAGATTTCACACCTCCCTCATTTTACACCTCTCCTCTCTACTATCTTCTCCCTCTTTGCTCCCTTTCTCTCCTCTCCTCTCCTCCTTCTCCCATTAAAACGTGTTCGTCTGTGTGTGCGTGTGCTTACGTATGTACAAAGTTGTATGTACGTATGGTTGTACTTGTGTGTGCGTGTGAACAAATGTATTGTGCATTTACATTTATATATGCACGTACGTGTGTGTGTGTGTGTGTGTGTGTGTGTGTGTACAAGAGTAATAGGCTGGGTTGTGAGGTATTTTTAGCTCCACTATCAGATATCTCTTTGCCCCAGTTGGACAACATCAATATCTGAATCACTGATCCTAATGGGAATGAAAGAAACTGACTATGCATGTGTGTGCGTGCGTGCGTGTGCGTGCGTGTGCGTGCGTGTGTGTGTGTGTGTGTGTCCTTGGCTGACTGTCAAGGTGAGATGAGGTTTGCAAAGTAGGCCAGCGATTGAAGGGTTAATGAATTTCCGAGTGCGGCAAGAGGAAGGAAGAATGAGGAGCAGCCTGGAAGGAGTAATAGAGGTAGTCACCAGGGAGGAGCAGAGGGAGGGAGAGGAAGAGGAGAGGGGAGTGAGACGTCCTCTCCAAGGTGAAAGAATGACAGCAGGGCAAAGAATTACAACAGCGGCTAAATAACTCAGTCAGGTTTGTGTGTGTGTGTGTGTGTGTGTGTGTGTGTGTGTGTGTGTGTTGTTTGTTTGCCTGGTTGCTTGTCGTACCAGACATCGCATGTTGGTTGCTAGTTGTTGATGACAAAGCAACGCGCTGTACAATCCCTCGTAGCAACGCACGACACCACGGGCCAACGCTCGTGAGCAACGTCCGACTGAAGATGAAAGTACATTTCCAAATATGTTTCTATATATGTGACTTTCATACGACACACATCTGCTTGCAGGCTCATTTTATGTTGTTTTATTTTAAATTTAAAAAGGTTACGTTGAAGTTTTTTGCCTGACAGAGTAGTGATCTTTTACTTTTCCCCAGCTAGCAGCCTGTCCTCCGACTCCTGTCTGCAGCCCCGTTGTAATGAATGCTTGTAACATCAATTTAAGTGAATGATGAGCGAGACACTTTCAGGCAGAGCAATATAGTGTCAAGGATATAATCTTGTTGTGAGGACCTGACCGTGAGCACAGACCTGACGGTAAATTACTATGAAGTATTTCATTTCATATGTCGTATCTTTGTGGATTCTGTGTTGCACTGAAGGTTTAAATGATTTCAGTATGAAATAGTTTGAATGGGGGCGACTGTTGGAATGGAAATGAATACTCTCCATTGTATTCTCCCTTCCTTCCCTTGTCTCAGGCCTTGTCTCACTCACTCAGGCTTTTTTTGGCTTTATCTGCTGGTGTCTCAATGCTGAAGTATTTTGGCAAAAACATGTTGTCCGGATGTGGTTGGGTATGCTATGTGAACTTCAGTCCTGCTATACTGAGTTCGGAGACAGAAATCTTGGGTCGATGGTTTTCAAAATCAATCGATCAATCAGCACTTTTTTCACTCCCTGTTCCATCTCCTATTGCTGCAATAACAAAACATATAACTCCACAGAGCATTAACCCATATAGCCAAAGCCAACATGAAGTTAAACTTAAAGAAATACACCAAAAAATGTGGCGTCCTAATAAGAATGAAGTGTTAAGGAGAACTACAGAGGATGCTACAACAACATGACTAAAGAGGACTGACTCTTATCAGGCCTGTGTCAATCTTATCAATGGAAGGTTCAACCCCTAATAGGTCACCTATGGCCCCTTATGGCCACCGTACAATGAATGTCACAGCTCTACCGTTCCACATAAAAAGCATTTGGGAAATGTAATTTTTAATGAACCGTTGTGCTGCTTCTTCTGGCTGTCTGCGCTAGTTAGCTTGATGGTGCATGACAAATGTTTGCCATTTGAAATGCTGTGAAAGGTTGTGATAATGAACCTTAATTGTGCCAAGAAAAATACGGACCCAGAAAGAAGAGTACACTACTAGAGTATTGGCCTGAGTATTCAGAAGAAGACCGTCGGAAGACGTGCTTCTGTACATAAAAAAGATGGACAGAGCAGTCAGATCTGTTTAACATTAAGTGATGATGTGCGTGACCTGCATCATCTGCTTTTGTTTGCAGAGAAACCGTTCTGAACCTTTTTAATAGGAGCTCTGAAAATATGCTCCCAGAATCTTTACAGCCAATCCCACAACGTGATCGACTGAGAGGCTTTCCATTGGAGTTGTGGTTTATAGAGTTAAACATGAAAAATGCTGCGTGTATGACATTTTATTGACCACTGACATTTCAGCAGTAGTGCTACCGACATTTCAGCACCATGATCCTGCCCACCCTGAAGAACCCTGTACCAAAACGTTAGTCCTGAATAAATGTTTCTTTCTTCATTTTTACTCTTGGTGTAACCTGCTTCTGAGAACCTGCGTGCTTTTTCCACTCATTAATATTATATAAACTAGCTATGTTATATTTCATATACACCAGTCATGTTTCATTATAATCAACTGAGTCATCGACAGCTGTGTGAAAAAGTCTGCGCACCATTTGACTTTGAAACGTCTGAAGTGAAAAGAAACGTTTGTGAACGTATGGAATTGAAATAATGTAGAGACATCCTGTGATTCATTTGGACTAAATGATGTCACTGGTAAATATGTATTCATAGTTTCTCCACTAGTTTCTTAATGGCTTTGAAATTACCTTAAAATTGTTCTAATTCTTTCAGCCGTTTTTGCCATCAAAGCTGATAATAGCTCTCTTCAGTATTTCCCCTGTGGGATTTTAGGGTGCAGGATGGGATTTAGGAAATCTGCATAACATGGAATGTGTAAAAAAACAACATCACGACTGCTTCTTCACAACTACACACACACACACACACACACACACACACACACAAAAGCAAACACATTTGCCATACACTGCTGTAGCCTAAGAATCAAAAACCTTTTGTTATGTTTCCACTCCAATTATTTTATCTATCTATCTATCTATCTATCTATCTATCTATCTATCTATCTATCTATCTATCTATCTATCTATCTATCTATCTATCTATCTATCTATCTATCTATCTATCTGTCTATCTATCTATCTATCTATCTATCTATCTATCTGTGCATGGTGCCAATTACATAGTAGACAGTCCTGCAGTGCCTTCAAAATGTTGTTTTTCCTTAAAAATGACACTTTTTGAGGCACATTTAAAATTTTCATGCACAAAAGGGTTAAACAAGCTTTATGATTAGCACTACATCTGTTTACTGAAATACAAAAACCTACAGCCCAACCAAAAAAGTCAGCCATCTAGCCAGTTGTCCAGCCAGTGAGTCAGGCAGCCAGCCAGCCAGCCAGCCAGCCAGCCAGCCAGCCAGCCGCCCAGCCAAAAAACCATCCTGTTCGTCGACCAGCTAACTAGCCAGCCAAGTTCTGATCAGCTTCGGGGTTGAATGTGAACAACCACCATTCTCTCAGTACAGCAACAAGTAAACCACACCTGTGACATCCCCACACATATTAGTCCGTCAGCCGTCAGGTGTAGAGACACAGAGAGAGAGAGAGAGCGACAGGAGCAGTAAAACAGGCAGAAGGAACGACAGAGCAGCAGTATGGAGCAATAAAAAGGAGGGGGTGGGGTGTTCACAGTGACAGCAGTGAACCGTCCACCCAGACGGGCAAAAATCACAGAAAAAAAAAAGGGGGTAGAGGAAAAGATGAAGGTGTGGAGGGGATAGAAGCAAGCATAGAGGTATAGACAAATAGAGGAATTCCCCCGGCACCAAACAGATAGACAACGTGATCTAGAGGTGCAGAAGTAGCGGAGTGAGGCATGACGGGGGAGTTAAAGGTATAGAGAGAAGTAGAACTCACCCAGCAGCAGTGTAACTACCAGACCAGCGTGAAGCAGATCCCCCGATCTCAGTCGGCTGGAGACACTCAAACCGGTGCTGTCCGCCGACGCCATGACACCACCTGTCTATCTGTCAGTCTGTGTTCCTGTCTGTCTGTCTGTCTGTCTGTGTGTGTGTGTGTGTGTGTGTGTGTGTGTGTGTGTATTTGTATGCCTGTCTGCCAGTTTGTCCCGTCTGCAGTCTAGTCCAGTCTATGTAAAAGTGTGTGTGTGTGTGTGTGTGTCTCTTCAATATGTGTGTGTTTGTCCTAACGTGTCTCTAGAACGAGGTGGGACACTGAGCCGGTGCAGCTGAAAGGCAGAGCCTGAAGTCTCTTGCTCTCAGTCCCTCCCTCTTCTCTTCCTCCTCTGCACTCCTCTGTCCCAAGGAATGAACAGAGGGAGGAAGCACAGAGAGAGAGAGAGAGGAGGAGGACGGGTCCCTTCAAGCGAGCTCTCTCCCGGGCCACTTGTTCCTATACTGCTGCTCTCCCGCCCAGCAAGACGGAGGGAAAGACCGATGGAAGAATGCAGCAGTTGAATGAAGAGTTGCAGGTCCCCTCTCTCTCTCCCTCCCTCCCTCCCTCTCTACGTCTCGGCGGTGATTATCCAGCAAAGGCAGCGAAGGAAAGGAGAGCGGTGGTGGCGGTACAGCAGTACAGCGTCAGATCAGCTCCACAGCTCCAGCAGCAGCAACAGCAGCAGCCAAGGAAGCAGGCTGGCCGACAAGCCCCACAGTGGGAGACATGGGCTGGGGGGGGGGAGGTTGTTGTGGGGGTGGAGAGAGGCACAGAGGGAGACTGGAGCAGAGCCAGCAGCCAGGCAGGAAAAAGCAGCAAGCGCTTGTGTCTCCCCGGCCGACACAGGGAGGAATGAGCGGGAGAGCTACTGCAGAGGTAGAGGTAGAGAGACAGAGAGGGAGAGAGAGAGAGAGAGAGAGAAGGAGGGGTGAAGTGAATTGGAGGAGGAGGAGGAGGTTATAACTGCTGTCTCACACACACATGCACACGCACACACACTAAACACACACAGTAAGGCTGAGTCAGCTTTACTCCGGAGGGTCTCAGACATAAGATGGGCTCTTCATCAGCGTGCCGCTCTCTCCTCCGGTTTCACTCCTCTCCCCTGTCTTGGTCTCGGTGTGTTTGGCTGCGTACAACATGCAGTGTCAAAACGTTCATTTGCGTTGTGTGTTGAGTTTTCCATCAAATAGTCCATTTTTTTTCCTCCCTCTCTCTCTTGGGACTTGCTTTTAATGAAAGGATTTGGGTTTGGTGCATGCTCGCTGCAGAGTTTGTTAAAGGGGATGCCTATTACAAGATACTGCAGTGCAAGTGTATTATGAGCATAAACACCTCGTTTTTATTTCACAGCACATCAAAATTACTTCTGACAATTGAATGCATTATAATGCATCGTGACATTGTAACCGTAACCTGTAGTCTTTCCTCATTTTCTTCTTCACTTAGAGAGTCACCTTTCAGCATTGGGAGTCGGTATGAACCTATATATTATCATTCCTGTAGGAGGGATTATACATTTAGTGTAGTTTTAATGTGTAACTGACAATAACATATTGACCACATGAATCTCTGTGATGACAGTGCTATGACATTGTTATTATTTGCCCCCAAAGGTTTTTGTGCACTGCATATTGTTAAAACAAACAATGCACAAAAACCTTTTGTTCTATGATGTTTCCTTTCCTTTCCTTTCCTTTCCTTTCCTTTCCTTTCCTTTCCTCCATATCTGTCACTACAGACATGATGGATGCTTGACCCCCTCCCCTAACACTAACACACACAAACGCTCATGCACGTTCATGCACACGCACGCACACACGCACACACACGCACACACACACACACACACACACACACACACACACACACACAATGTCAGGTGATTCATCTGTAGGCATTTGATGTCATGACCAGGTTCAACTGAATGTGTTATAGATATTGAGATGCATACCTAGATGTAGCAAGCCAGATAGATAGATAGATAGATAGATAGATAGATAGATAGATAGATAGATAGATAGATAGATAGATAGATAGATAGATAGATAGATAGATAGATAGATAGAAATGTGTGCACATTGACACACATTTACATAGTTACGACACACACACACACACACACACACACACACACACACCTGCCTCTGGACAGGGTGACCTTGGATGCTGTGTGTTGAAAAAAAGGCGGAGCTACAGAGGACATTACACTGATGAGACCTGGAGAGGAGAGGAGAGGAGAGGAGAGGAGAGGAGAGGAGAGGAGAGGAGAGGAGAGGAGAGAGTGCGGACAGTTGGGGATGTGGAAGGAGGGAAGGGAAGGGAAGGGAAGAGGGCAGATAAGTTCAAGGAGAGGAAAGACGGGAATAGCGGCGGAGGAGGGGAGGAAAGAGGGGAAAGGGAGTAGGAGAGAAGGTTGTGGAAGGTGACAGGAGGGAGGGGAGGAGAGATGGGGGAGGCAAAGGAGGGAGGTAAGCAGAGAGCAGCAGGGAGGGAGGGAGGGAGTGGAGGATCTGTTTCTGGGACGGCCAAGGCGGTGAAATGCTGCAGTGAAGCCCCAGAGCTGAGCCGGTCCGAGCACAGCCACCGAGCTCTCAGCCCCTTCCTGACTCCCACCCTCTCCTCTCTCCACACCTCCGTCTTCTCCCTCTCACCGCCTCCTCTTCCCGCTCTGATTAACCTGCCTCTCACCCCTCGCTTCGTCCTGCTACATCCCTCCCCCTCTCTCTTTCTCTCCCCCTCACTCTCTCTCTCTCTCTCTCTCTCTCTCTCTCCCCCGCTCTCTCTCTCTCTCTTTCTCTGCACCAGCCGGTGAGTGAGCAGATTTCGGAAAGCGTCCTGAGTGGAGGAGGAGGAGGAGTGGGGTGGGCCTCTCCACCTCTCCTTCTTTTCATCTGTCCTTGTTCTTTTTCTTCATCTCAGCGGGTCCATCCATCTTCACTCCTTTCCCCGTCCTCCTCCTCCTCCTCTCTCTCTTTACCTTTTTACTCCTTTTTTTTTTTTTTTAAACGTACATATGTATAGTTTTGTGCTCGTAAACCTCTTTTCCGTCTTTTCTCGCCGTCCTCTTCCTCTTCCTTTTTCCACCCAAACTCTTGTTGTCCCTCTGCGGTTTGTGCGGCTGTTGTCTGTCTGTTTGTCCGTCCGTCCGTCTGTTGGTGGGGAACTAGGACCATCAAAAGGTGAGTCCCTGTCTGAAGTTAAGAGCAGCTCTGCAGCACACACACACACACACGCACACACACACACGCACACACACGCACGCACACACACAGAATCCCCATTCCATTCAATGAAACCTGAATGGAACATGCAGCTGGCCTCTTGGTGGAGGTTGTCTGTTGGAGGCTCGTGTGTGATGCAGCCTCATGTGTGCTGTTGGTTCGGTATTGGCTGGAGGTGAGAGGGTGGTTTGAAACTGGCAACGGTTTTGTTTTGATGTTGGCTAGATTTTGGCTTGGTGTTCACTTTGAGTCCGGCTGGCTGCGTGTTGAATAGATTGTTTGGCTCTAGCAAGGTTTTGACCGGATGCTGTCTATTCATTCTTAACCGCACCGGTGCTGAGGTGTACTGAAGCTAAGTGTGTGTGAGTGTGTATACCCTCCGTTTCCTCTCATCTTCTTTGACGTATCCTATTACTACTTGCTGCTGCAATGACCCGGCTTCCCCACGCGCATCGCTGAAGTTTCTACAATCATCTAATCTACTCTGATGTACTCTTTAAGTGTATTTATATGTGTATGAAATGTGTTCTATCAATGTATATCCGAGTCATTTTAGCTGAGGAGATGAAATAATGTCAGTTAACCATGTGCGGTCACATCTTGTCACCAGTCTGGTCTTCTACCAGTCTGTTGTTGCCAGCGCCTTTTTCTTTGCTGCCGTGTGTTGGGGCAGCAGCATCAGAGCCAGCGACACTAACAGACTTGATAAAATCATCAAGAAGGCTGGCTCTGTACTGGGTCTCAGGCTGGAGACTTTTGAGACCGTGGTGGAGAGGAGAACGCTGAACAAACTGTTATCCATCATGGACAATGATCAGCACCCTCTCCATCACACAGTAGACAGACAGCGGAGTACCTTCTCTCACAGGCTGCTCCAGCTCCGCTGTCGAAGGGACAGATACAGGAAATCTTTCCTGCCACACGCCATCACACTGTACAATAACAGCTAAAACTCTGGTCATAACATACAGTCACTATGCACTTTATATGTTCTTACACAACTCTGTTCACTGCACCTTATATTTTATTTTGCACTACAATAATAATGCTTATTTATACATTTTTATATTGCATTCTATATTGCCATTTTGATATGTCTAGGTTGTTCTCTTTTTTTTAAATTTTTTATTCATTGTGTTGTTGTTATTGTCTCTGTGTGTAATGCTGCTGCTGCACTGCAATTTCCCAGCTTGGGATTAATAAAGTACATCTATCTATCTATCTATCATGTATTGTAGACAGTAAACGGTGTGAGATGCTTGACTACTGTGTCATTTACCACCCCAGACAGTCACAGCCAATCTAATTCCAGCCATTTTGGATTATTTTTTGTTTTTGAAACAGGTCCATAATTAAGGTTGAGTAATTACTTCCAGGGTTGCAGTTGCTGAATAGGCCATTTGCCAATGCCAGGCCAATGCCATTTAGTTGAATTTTGAGGAGCAGATTGATTTAATAAATGCTTGACTAAAATTTCAATAATTTGCTTAATTTCCTTTCAAAGTGATCAACAAAGAGTGGAGGTATGAAAATAATATTATCAGTTATTGCTGCAGGGGTAGCCGGATGCTTGCAATGATTATTTGATAACTTTGATTTCTCAAGGTAACATACTGTACTGTGCTTATTTTACTGTGGCACCGCTGTTGGTATCTCACATTTGTAATGTGTTCACGTGGCAAATGTCATTACATTTTTAAATGATGGGAGGCCGTAAAAAGGAGAAATGGGCACATTTTCTGAGTCGGAACCATAGTTCAGAAAAAAATACTGAATCTCATTTGGAGTCTGTGGCCACAAAAGTCACCTTTGATTGACTCTCAGTGGAGCAGCTCTGGGTTGTGAGTCGAGCTTTCGCTCTGTGGTTTGCAGCATGGAGAAAGAGATTAATGTTCATATATATGAACTGAACTGCCATGTGAATTTTGTTTCAGGGGGTATTTCTGTGAGGGAGAAATGAGAAAAAGGCAGGATTTCTGTGCAGCATTATAGATGGCTATCAAATACAAACAGCCCATGGAGCAGTTGATACACTGATAAAACAAAACTCCCAGGGACTAGCTGATGCATGGACACAAGAAAACACCCAAGCATCAGCCCACATACACCCATCCAATAAAGCAGAATACAGCTATAATATATTGCCACTGTCTGGGAACAGATCAGAGGACATTTTGTTACAATAGATGGGACGTTTAAGCCAGGGTGGTGAAAGGTATGCAGAGGTTATAATAACGCAGGATAAAACAGCAGCATTTGTCCTAAATCATCTTTATTTCAAAATACATAATGTGATGACGGCTGCTTGTGCAGAGGCAGCACAGTGCAAGCTTCGGTTTGGTGTTCACTGTCGTTTAAAGTGATACTCAAGCAACTATTTAGGGCAAATTCATAGCCAGAAATGGGGAACATACAATGCACGATGATAAATTTGTCTACTACATGACATTAATACTTTGTGCTTGAGCCAGCTTCACTAAATGTGAAATGAATGTTATATTGGTTAGATATATTATAAACAGTATACAGGAAGGAAGATTGCCCAGATAAAAACTGCACCAAATTTGCCCCAAATGTTTACCTGTCATCACCTTAAGGGTCGAGCACAGAGACCCAGCAGCTAAAACATGCATGATCACACACAGACAGGCAGTGTCCCAGTTAATGTGACAGAATTAGGGCTTCCCCCAACAAAAGCAACTCTCTAATTCTAAGCATTTTGTTGAGTTAAATTGTCTTGATGAATCAACAAATTGACTTTCTGACATTATTGTCCTTCACAAAATGACCACTTCAGCTTTTATTGTTTATCGAAACGCCAACACAATTGTGAACAGTGAATATTATTGTGATGTTAGAGATATGTGCTCATAATATGTCAGGAAATCCCACAATACAGCACCTAAAATGGAAAACATAAAATGAAATCATAAAAAAACAACTAACAGGTTTAAATATATATATTTCTATTGCCCGTGGAGTCTCAGCTGGTGTAGTTGGCCTCTTCATCACAACAGATTATAATTAGATTATCACATAGGACATTCAGAGATAAACAAACCATACATGCTGTAACATGTAAAATGGATGTGAAATGCAGTGATTAAATGTTTTATCAAGACAATACTTTCAACATTCAGGGTGCTGCAATCAAAGTATTCTCAAACAGATACATTACCAATACATTTCCCATTTAACTATACAGGAGCCAATAATTGATCCTTTATAACAACCACATTATATATAAGGTGGGCTATAGGCTCATTCCCATTCCCATTCCAGTCGTGTGCTCTCCACTGCTCCACCATGAATAGATTGGTATTGGTGTGAGTTAATGTGCAAAAAAAGTTCACGATAATTTTTTTTAAGGTTTAGTTCAGTGGTCTTCAACCCTGGTCCTCAGGGCCCACAGCCCTGCTGGTTTTCATTCCAGCCGTCTCATCAGGGGCTGATTCACATGTGGCACACCAGGTGAATCTAATTAACTACCTGGTAGGAAGGAAAACCAGCAGGGCTGTGGGTTGAAGACCACTGGTTTAGATGTTTTTGGTTTTTTTTTATCTGAAGGGTTAGGGTTAGGGTTACCCCTCTCCAGGAAAAAAGAGCTCTGAGAGAATTATTTAGAATAAAAGAAGCTAGATGGAGCTTTTTTTCCTTTTCACAGTATAAAATATTTGAAGGCTTTTAACTTTTGGCATTTTTTTTTTTTTTTTTTTTACAGATAACTGAAACTCATCAATGTGCAATCAAATTCCTCTGACACTTGTATGAATAAAATATATGATCACACGTCACATTTAAACATTATTTTATAAATCAGGCACTCACATTGCTGAATTTGAAAATGAAATCCAGGTATCTTATTGTTTTATACATGGCTATACAGTGAAAGCGGAAGAACCTATCGCATTGAGTTTCTGGTAAATTTCACAGAAAATTATTACGTTTCTTCACTTTTAATTACTGAAACAATTCAACTAACTTATCCTGTTTTGGAGTGCGGTGATGTAACTACTTTCTAGACCAGTTTGTCTAAAGGGTGGGAAAAAAAGAGTTCAGAACAAACCAATGGAATGGATACAGATTACAGAGCTACATATAGAGACAATGTCACCTAGAAAGCTCGGTGAGAAGTTCAGACGAAACTGGCATTCGCTCAGGTCTGCCTGTTAACACCTATTATTGATCACATCATAAACATCTCAGATCATTAGGCATTTCCCTTTATCACAATCATTTCACAATCATTCATATATTGAAATATCTCTGTCATAAACATTTAGTATTTTTTAAATTGATTATTAAAAATTACACATGATTGTGTCAACATATCAATAATAAATATCTATTATTGTCGAAATTTCTCAAAAGCGTTTCATATAGTTTACATCTGATTCATTAACAATCCATTGTTTTGATTATACCTATTATAAACATCATTTATATTTCACTATCAAATATTTCATGGTCTTTTAGGTATATCATAAACATTTCTCAGCATTGCTATATCATAAATATTGTTCTCAATTAGTTCTTAATTCTTAATTATAAACATCTGGTATCATTTGTATTTAAATTATAACCATTCAGTATAACTTCCCATCTTATTGTTTGTATTCAATAACACTCTAACCTGTACACCCTATTGGTCATCACACATTACTGTGTGTTTGTTGGGGTGTTGGCCTACTTATATTGGGCCAAATAGGTTATTGTCTATATTTCCATTATAAATATTATCATTAAAGGTGGAGACCAACAAGAATTGTGTGAATGTGTGTATGCAGGTAGTCACATGGAATATGCCAAAATAATCATCTAATCTGCAGTGTATTTCACTCATTTTGTCCTTGATATGTCAACGGCTTTGATAAAAAAAACAACAACATAATCCTGAATTTGTCAGGTCAAGTCCACTTCCCATCTACCCACAAATCCCTCTTCCAGTGCTTGTGCTAGTTTTGTTTGGATTGTAGGTTTCTGAGAAGAAAGTTCACTCACATTTCTTCCTGCTACATGTGCAAAATTGTGAAAGTGGTCCAACTGATACAATGAACCACAGTGGGCCTCATTCACGAATGTTTTCGGAAATTATTCATAAATTTGTTGTATGTGTGCATACTAAAACACGAATGTGGGATTCATGAAACGTGCGGGAAACCTCGATTTGTTCGTAGAACAGGTGTATATTTCATGAATGCCAATCGTTGGTTAATTGGATGCGCGTGCCTGTTGAAGCCGGTTTAAACGCTGTTTAACACCGTAAAAGGCTGCAGGGTCGTGTGCAAGTGAACCAGGGGAAAAGAAAAGAGGAGCTTGGCGGAGTCCCAAATGGAAATGTTGCGCACATGAGAAAAAAACAACAGAGTTTTCAGAAGCATCAGCAGCAGAGTCACAAGAACTGATAAAAGTAAAGCATGGCAAGAAAACGCTGTCAATGCTGTTTCAGCAGAAACACACACCGTTGCTGAGGTAAAAAAAGAAACAGTTTGACATGAAACTAGATTGCAAAAAAGTATAAGGAGAAGTAGACGCCTGTTATCAACCACAGCAGGAGAGCAGCACTGAGCCGCTATCCGACATGGATCAGAGGATCAATTAGTTTGGCAAATACTCCATTTCAGCCTATTAGGTCTTTTTTTCTACAAGGCCACTGAAACATCTTGTTGTTGTTGAGGTTTGGCACTACTGTAATGGATTTTTCATAAAGAATAAGCCGTTCTAAGAGCCTTCCGGCATGTTTCCAAACACACAAACACATTTCCGCATGTTTCCAATCACTCGTAGCAAACAAACAAATTCAGATACAAACAAAATGATGAATCCGACTATGTTCGTACTAACGTTATACGATCAAATCTGATCATATGCACGTTTTATGAATGAGGCCCATTGTCCCTATCAACACAGGTGACCTAAACTGAAATGTGCGCACCACTAGTTATCTTATATTTGTATTGTTATCACCCACATTAGGAAGCACTAACATGTCATTCCTGTACATGGAGCAATACTGGATAGACAAGTGCCTGTCTGATAGTGTGCTATGAAAATGCCATGCATGGTTATGAGTTAGAGTACTAATGTTCCTAATGTCTAGTTCTAGCTGGTACTAAAGCAAAGTGGCAACGTGTGATCACAGAGAACTGTGGGGAGCAGAGAACTGTGGAAAAGAGTTCCCTGACTTCTTTCAAGGAGAAAAAACATCTCACACAGACATCTAGAAACACACACACACACACACACACACACACACATAAGCATACACGCATGCACACGTGTGTCATGTGTGCACAGAGACACGCAGACACACACACACATGCGGAAGGGAGTGGTCACTGGACGATGATTCAAGCAGTGGTTACTATAGATCTTCAGGTAGGGCGTACGCATGTCTGAAAAACACAGAGAGAGACAGAGAGAGAGAGAGAGAGAGAGAGAGACATCAGAATGAGAAGCACCATTTTGACCTAAAGCAGCGATGTGCTTTGCAGTTGGCCCGATATATCAACGTCTCTAGAGATAAAACCAGCAGGTAGAGAGATCTGGGGCACAATACACAAACATGCACACGATAAAAAGACACAGGCACACACACACCAGGAGAGCTGATATGATTAAAACTTGGGTTAGCCATGTTGGTAGTGTAGCACGTAGAAAAAAATGCTAACATCCCAGTAGTGTAGCATATGCAGTGACCTCTGCGTGTGCTTCTAGTTATGTTGGCGCTACACTTTGGGGCAGGACAAGGGGTTATTGGCCTGTTTCTGGTGGGTGCAGAAACAGGCAAAAGAAAAAAGGTTACAGTATGAACCTCTGTCTTACAACATTATTGGTACTCTTGGTAAATATAAAAAGAAACACCGTAGTAAACGACTTTATACTTTATTCAAATGTTATTTGAATCCTGATATTTTCAGGATTTCTTCCCCAAAAGGATTTGTGTCAAAACTATTGACACGCTTTGGCTCACAGCCATTTTGAGTTTCCTTTTAAGTTGTGCTTTCATGAAATTTTTGCATTTCAAATGCACTTCAGTTATGATCTATCTAGACTGCAACACTTTCATTGCAGCCTCTTGCATTTCAATGCATGTTTTACAATGAATTTTGCTTCCAATGTGGTCTAAATCCATTGATCTTCATGCCTGGCTGGACAAGCTGTACACAAGGCACCTTTGAGGTTGTATAGTTAAAAGGCTGATGAGGTTATCTTTGCTTCAGTGGAATTCTATAATGCCATACATGAGTATGTGAGCACATAAGACATCTATGAGCTGAAGCCGCCCCATGGGGATGGAGAAACCATTTTGGTTCTGTATTTTGAGTCAATAGAGAAATACAATCTTTGGACAACAGACATATGGCATATACCTCATGATGATGATGAGTATGTGCTTTGGGCAAATTGAGTCAAAGCAATCGAAAAAAAAACTGTAACTGTCCTTTTTTTTCTTCAAAAGTCTGAAATTATTTCTCATCACACAGTAGGAGATTCTGAAATATCACAGGATGGAACAGTCTAAATAGCATTCTAAACATCAAACAACATTCTAAATAGCATTCTAAACATCAAACCAACATTCTAAATAGCATTCTAAGCATCAAAACAACATTCTAAAGAGCATTCTAAGCATCATAAAATGAAATATTGTACAGAACATTCACACATCTAAGAATGGAACATTCTGTACAGTTTCAAAAACAGAAAAGAACATTACATACATGTAAGCACCACACAATTGTATGGACACAACCACAGCCACTGAGAGAGTTGGACAATGTTATAGGAGCAGTGTAATGTTGCTGCCTCTTCTATAGAACTACAGAAGTGCTGGCTACAAATAACATGTCACAATTTCTTCCAATAAATAACAATTTCCTTGCACATTACCAATCAACTGCCTGGAACCAGATTGTGCTGCCTCTGAAAACTGCAATGGTCAAACTCTCTTAATCAATAGCTACGGACACAACCATGTCCAGCTCGTCACGTCTCTGACCCTCTCCACCCATGTCTGCTCTCAAATGGACACACACCCAGGTTGTTTATTCAAACTTGATCACGATCATCACTTTATCATCTTCGGCATGGTCTAAGCTAGAGAAGACGTATCATGGGAGGGGCTTGACTGATTGAGCCCAACCCAGAAGGTCATGCCCCGCCTAGTGTGGCTCTGTATTGAAGGGCTTCTCAAACACAGTCATGGTGACAGAGTAGGGGAAGACAGAGTAGAAAGCTCTGACAGGGTTTGATCTTAGGCCAGGCACACATGTGGTTCCAGAGGCAGGTAACCACTTCACTATCTCTGTGATACTGTGATACTTGGGTACACTTCCTGTGGTATTTGTGTGGTATATTATATTGTGCTTTACAAGGCACTCCGGGTATTTTTTTTTTAATGTAATAATATTTGCAGTGCATTACCGTTGGGACTGTGGTACATGAGCGCGACATGACATGTGGTGTGCGGTAAAGTCTGTGACGCATAGGAACATTAACACATAATTTGATTGTCCTTAGGCAAGTAGCATAGAAATACCACAAGTAATACATTTCCAAGTACCACAGGAAATCTTTGTAAAGTTTCTCTGGAGTAGCAACATAATATTTTGTTCTACAGTGTCCCCGGTCAAGTTTGGCTCTGTAGCAGATATGGACTGGAGAGAAGAAGAGACATACTCGCTGGTCCACAAAAGGAGAGAAAATACACAATAACGACAACACTTGTAGAGCACGAAGGAAAAAAAATGAACCAATTGCAAGGCTGATGGAGAGGAACAACACTCCATATTGGTGGAAATGGGCCACATGACCAGGAATTTACCAGAGGAGGGGGGGGGGGGGGAATGAGAGCTCCACAGGCCACTGGTTCAATCGATGGGCGGGTTATAGCTGTCTATCGATAGAAGAGAAGAGATTCAATGCCAAACAACAGGAGAAGAGAACAGGATAGCTTGAAATCAATACAGGGGCGAGGTTAGAGGGCAGTGATCCGAGGGTAGGAGAGTTAGAGCGGTTAGTAGAGGGATTAAACCATTGACCAACCAACCACAGCTGTATGGTTCTTTATTATCAGAAAGATCTTGCTGTATATTACATAGACCTTCTACTGTATACCTGTGTTACTTAACCTAACCGTCTGAATTCAGAATGGGTTGAGGTCCTATTGTGTTTTGCAGCATGAAAGCAGAACCAGTATGTTTTCATTATAGATATGAACTATCAGCTCATCCTTATTGCTGGAATATATTGATATGAAAATAAGCCCTCTGACTTCTTTTCCGTGAGTTTAGGGTGTAAAGGTCTAGGGTTTAGGATTTTGGATGTAAACTTGAGGCCTTTAGAATTTACAGTTGAGGATTGCAAGTTCTTACTTGGTTCCCTCCTCTGCAACACCTTCGGCTTCCAGTTTCCCCTCCTCCTCCATTTTCTCCTCTGACATCATTTCCTGCTTCCTGTGTCGACGGAGACATTTCACTACGACCATGGAAAGGATCAGCAGAGCCAATGCTCCGCCCACTGATGCCCCAATCGCCACTGCAATGGTTGAGTCCCGAGGAGGGGGTACTGGAGAGAGAAGGGGAGAGGAGAGGAGAGGAGAGGAGAGGAGGGGAGAGGAGAGTAGAGGGTTAAGTATTTTGTAGACGACGGATGGAGACAAGTGCAATGCTGGCTAAAAGCTGTACTGGGCTGATTAAACAGAGTGGAAAGAAAGTGCTGCTGAGTTAGCCTGTGGTCCGTGTGTGTGTGTGTGTGTGTGTGTGTGTGTGTGTGCATATGGGTGAGAGAGAAAGAGAGTGAAAGAGAGAGAGAGAGAGAGAGAGACTGAGTTCAACCTCTGGTTGGTCATTAATAAGTAAACAGCTGACTCATCAACAACAGTCTTCCGGCTCCAGGGAACACACAGTATGTTTTATAAGATTATTTAATGCATTTCTGCTTCATTCCATAGTAGCATCCCTAGTGGTTAGAGAGCCCATCACATAACCAAAAGGTCAGAGGTCGTCTGTGAGTCGCTCTGAATAAGAGCATCACCTAAATGCTTAGAATGTAAACTGTAATATGTATATTATGTGTTCAGGTATAGTCGAGATTGACAGGAAAGGGGGCAATGACATATGACTAGGGTTGCAAAAATTCCCAGAATTTTCAAAGGTGAAAACTTCCCATGGGAATTAATAGGAATAAAGTGTAAATTCCGTTGGGCGTATTGCTCAAACAACAGCTCTTTGCAACAGTGGTGTGCAGAAGGGCACCTTGTTGAATCCATGCCGCAAAGAATTCAGGCTGTTCTGGAGGCAAAGGGGGTCTTACCTGGTACGAGATAGATGTACCTATTAAAGTGGCCGGTTGGGTTGTTTTAACCAAAACATGCTGCAAGATCAACACAATTTCAGTTCCCTGTTATAGGCTAACTTTTGCAATACAAATTGTTGAACATTCCTAAAATTCCCGAGCTTAACTTCCCACGGAAAAGTACGGACAATAACTAATTACAAGAGCACTTTTCTGTATCTCCACTTGTCTGTAGTTGTCCTGATGGGTGAAGAAGAGAAATGAGAGATTTTAGTGCGTGGTGCTTGATATGCTCACATTAAACATCAATACATTTCCTGCTATCTTTGGTTTGAAGATGTAGTCAAATTATTTTTCATAACTATCAAGCCACAAGAGAACTGAGCAGGTCTGCACACCCCCACCCCCACATTCTCTCCCTGCTTCTCTCTCACAAGCTAAAAGATGTTGGCTGATATTTTGCAACTCCATCTTTCCCCTAACTGTCTTTGTCATGCACTGGCTGTTCTCTGCCATTTTACAACAGAGTGTCAACTTTTGATTAATATAAATTCACTGCGGTGTTCAGAAATCCAACTGGGAAAAGTCTCTGCTGTCTGCCTTTTTCATGAGTGCAGCCAAGTGCAGTAAATCTGTGTTTGTGTGTGTGTGTGTGTCTGTGTGTGTGTGTGTGTGTGTGTGTGTGTGTGTATGGGCCTCTCAGCTCTGCCCCCACATTCAGCACATTGCTGCACATTGCTACACAGGAAAATCACAAATTTTCCTTTGATCTGCAATAACATAAATATATATTGGCAAAGCCCACTGTTAGTTCAGTACTTTACAGAAGAGAAAAACAGAAACAGGAAAAAAGCAGAAACAAATATGTTTTCAGTAATATACTGTATATTCATTTGACAGTTGAGTATTCAATTACATCCTACTTTCCGTTGTGTTCCAGCATAGTATGATGACAATAAAGTTGAGTTGAATTGAGTAATCAATATTTTGTGTGTGTGTGTGTGTTTGAATGTGATCCATGTTTTTACTATTTTGTGGAGGAAAGGTGGTTAGAAATGATTCATTAGAGAACTTTTATATTTAGGGTTACAATTTGGCTCACAATAATTTTATTTAACCTTTATTCAATACATAGAAACATACAGCCAACAACATACAGCCATGTATCAAATCTGAATCAGTTGTTTAAGGTTTAGGTTAAGGAAAGGGTTTTCTTTTGAGTATCTTACGTTCGGTGACCACGTTGAGCTGTATGATGCCGTGTCCCTGGATGCGGTCTGGGGGGTTTCTCACATAGCAGTTGTAAAAACCCTCATCCTCCAGCTGAATGTCTGATAGGGTGATGGACAGCTCGTTCTTATCCAGGTTCCCAGCAAACACAACCCTGTCCCCAAAACGGTCTGAACGCAGAGGGACCATGCCCTTCTTACTGTAGAAGGTCATAAACTGGGGGAGGGACAGAGAGAGAGAGAGAGAGAGAGAGAGAGAGAGAGAGAGAGAGTTTGAGGTTTAGGATGCAGGTATTCATGGTTGCAGATCAGGGTAGAAATGCTGGGCTTCTTATCTTATCATCTTTTGTTGAATGGACACTTGTTGTACAATCCAATTTATTAAACAGAAAGTAACCCTTCCTTTTAGTGCCAGTACAAGATAGTACTAGACATTTAAGATGTAAAGACAAGGGATTTACCTGGTAAATACATGGTAAGATGTTACTAAGTAGGTAAATGCTCAGAAAGATAGATTTGTTAAAATAATATATGATTCAAGATTCAAGATTCAAGAACTTTATTTGTCACATACACACACAGGGTGTGCAGTGAAATGAAAAGTGGCAATGCTCAGCAGGAATGTGCAAAGGGCAACAACAGTACACAGTATTTACAATAAAAAACCAGCACAATAAAAACAATATATGGTATTAATAGCTCAATAGCAATGCTTCCCTATAAATTAGCTTTACTTTTATTACACTTTATTAAATGTTGTTCCCATGGTTTGTACCAGGTTCCCACCATATTTTTTACATTGTTTATTTTCTTTTTCCATTAAGACAAACATGTACTATATATGTTCCACAACGCTACGTAGGTGTAAGTAAAACATACTAATTTACTCAGGAAGTAAACTGTAACGTTCTTTATCATATTATTTCCTTTACTTGGCAAGTTACTATTCTTACCATGTATTTACCTTGCAAAATACCAAGTCTTTACCTGGTAAATACCTAGTACTTTGTAGTCACTGTAAAAGGAAATGGAAGTTTACCAATGCTCATTGAGCTATAACCATAATCATAACTTTATCCTGACCAAAGAGATAGACTGACACCAGATCAGCGATCCCAGGTGGAAAGGTTCTTACCATCTCTTCCGTATCGTTGAGCGTTTCCTGGTAGGTCCAGTTCATGGCAAACTTGCTGACATCCATCTTGTAGCAGGAAGTGAACGTGCAGGAGATTTTGACGGTGGTTCCATTCAGTGCATTAATCTTACTGGTCACCAGCACGTCCATGCTTGAACAACCTGTAAACAATGACAACATGGGTGGAGTTAGTGGGGAATGCCCCCTCCTGAAAATGAAATGAAATATATCACTGAAATAAATCTCCAATAAAGGTTATTTTCTGTACAAAAGTACTTTTTTTTAAATCCCACAGTAAATATATTAATAAACATTAAATAAGATGGTTATTATGTCAGACTTTTTAAGAAAATCCATCCCACCCTAAGCAATGTCTCGCTATGTGGCCCTGCAACACGTGATATGCGACGTATCGTGGCGATGCGGCCAGACCGAGCCAACAGCTAACGAACTGCGAAGACAGAGATGCTATGCGACTCATGCCTGGCCCCGGACAACCCCCTCTGACGGTAACATTACCCACCCTGGCTAATACCGGTGCAGGGCGACCACCGCCCCCCCCCCCAGCAGGTGATGATCTTGGCGAAAAAAATACTCCATCACCAAGATTTTTTTTTTTTTCCAAATATTTGTTGGTATTTTTTTCCAGTTTGTCTGCCCCCCACCCAGCTCAAATGTCAAACTCCGCCCATCCTAATAATGCTATCAACATCGAAAAACATATCACCAGTATGAATTCCCGTGTGCTTGTGCAGTTCAAATTTGAGCCCCAATTTGTTCTTTTTTAAAATACAGTATAAGAACTACTTTACTGTGCACAAATCTGGACAGAATCACTGAGGATCAAAACTAAATGATGGCCTGCATTCATTATTGGCTTTATTGAGTTATTAGTTTTCATTTGTCTTCTGAGTGGTGGCATCATATTATTGCATTAAACAGGATATTAATCTGTGTTGTCAAGTTGTCAAGGAACTTTTGGGCATTTTGAGCATCCTCAAAAAACCACAGTATTGTAATCAGTAATTGCAGCAAAAATATCTAAATTCACCTGCCAGAGCGAGCCAGCGATCAACTTATTGACCTGATGAAATCAATGTAGTGCGCCTCATTTGTCATCACACTGGTGTATGATTACTATGTAATGATTTGTATGCTTGCTGCATATGTCACTAACAGACTGTGGGAGTTTCAGGGGTCCTTGTTGAACTGCACCTCTCTGAAATGTTTGTGGTGGTAAGCTGATTTTTTTCAGGCGCAATTTGTGTAACATCCAACGTACTAGAAACTTGACACCTTTGAAAATCCTTTGAAAAACCTTTGTTAGCTAAAGTTGAAATTGTTCAATCTACTTTTCCAAAACATATAGAGGTGCTAGCCTAGGAAGCATAACTCTTAAAATGACTGAAAATGAACCCAAAATGTGGATTCATTCCATTTCATTCGAGTAGATATCACATTTTTCAAATAGTGGATGTCTCATTAATAAATGCACTTTTGCTTTCAAAAGGAAGATATATGCTTGATATATTGACCTTGTATTTCTAAGTGACTTCAAGTGATTACAATCCCTTTAACTGATTGAGTTGTAGTGTTCCAGTCAAGCATCCTCTTGGATTCAGCTGCTGCTTTGAAATCACAGGTTCTGCCATTTTCCTCAAAGTAACCAGCAACTACACGTGCTAGATAAGTGCATTCCAGTATTGTAGACTGCTGCACCAAATTACTTTGAAATATAGAAGTTAAAGTATGAAGTATTGAGTCCTAAATTGAAATATAAAAACCTACTATCTTATAACTGCACACAATCTAAATTTGTCATCAGCGCATAAGAGATTTGAAAAGGAATGAAAGAATCATTAAGTTTCCTCCTCCCATCTCAGATTATGTCTCAGCATGGGTTTACACTCCCCAGAGAGAATCTGTGCTTCCTAGTGTGTGTGTGTGTGTGTGTGTGTGTGTGTGTGTATGTATGAGAGAGAGAGAGAGAGAGAGGACTCTGCACCATTCTCTCCTCTGCAGTTGGGTGTTTCTGGCTTCCTTCCCACTGCTGCTGCACCACTCTACAGGCCTGCCTCTCTGCACCACACACACACACACACACACACACACACACACACACACACACACACACACATACACACACACATACACATGCATACACCTCTCTAAACTCCACCCACCACCCATATGTATAATTAACACACAATATTTTCCATGCAACCGTCACTACCCCCCAGTCAGGTGTCCTCTGCTGCAGTACAGCACCTGCTCTCTCCCTGCCTCTTTCACACACACACACACACACACACACACACACACACACACGCACACACACGCGCGCGCACACACACGTGCACACACATATACACACATGTGAGCAGTGTCAGCAGTGAGCCAAGCATGCTAGCTGTGCTATGTCATCCCCGCATACTGACCTTGCTGTTTCACAGGTACACAACCACTAACACAGACATGCCCGAACAGACACCACACACACACACACACACACACACACACACACACACACACACACATACACACACATACATGTGCCTTTACTACTATAACACATGAGCACATATTCAGTTTGAGATAGTTTGATCCAGAGCTGCTGCTCCTGCTGACTCAGCAATCCTGCTGAAAGTGAGACAGATACAGGGACAGACAGACAGACAGACAGAGAGAGAGAGAGAGAGAGAGAGAGAGACTTGCTCCAGAGATGAAATACTGCAGTGAAGCAGCCTCGTGCTACTCCTCCCTCTCTCTGCCCCTCCCTCCTTCCTCTCCCATCTTTTCTACCTCTCTTGCCTCCAATCACGCCTCTTCCCTAGCCCCTTCTTACTTCCTTCCTACACCTCTCTTCCTCTTCATCCCAGCTTTCCCTCCATTGTCCCCTACGCTCTCAAGGTCATTGCGGGAAAAGGTAAAAGGGAGGTGGTGCAGCCCTGTGATGTGTTTCATGTGTTTCGTCTTTTTCTTCTGCCTCCCCCCCCTTGTGACCCCGCTTTCACTCTGTTATATGTATGCATGGAGGCCTATTGATAGTAAGGACATACACTGGTCAAAATACTGGTGATGCTCATAATACATCACCGGGTAAAAGCTGTGATACCTTATTGATGGGTAGACGAAGGTGAGGAGACAGACTAAAGAAATGAGGCATGAAAGTGTATGTGTGCCACTCAAAGGTTGAATAGTCAAGACAAAAGTTAGAAATGCCTTTGCTGCTGCACAGAGCAACAGCTGGGACTTTGGGTCATACAGGAATGGACGAAGGAGTGAAAACACTGGACCAAATACTCATTTTCTGCAGCGAATGGACAACACATTGCATCAAACCAGACAGATTAATCCTGGAAATTAGGTCATGTGGCCTTCAAAATAAAAGCATAATATTCAGTTTTACAAGATAGTAACTGTGCATCTAAGAGTGGGCAGTCCACGCAACTTTTGGTATATTTTTTTTACATTTAGATAGTTAGAAAACAGGGAGGGAGTCAGAGTAGGGGAGGCACAAGAGTGAAAGTTCCTTGACCAGCAGGGCATATTTGTCTCCAGAGGTGATGGACAAAATGTTGTTAATTTCTTCACTCTAGAGCTCTCTGTGCCTCTCAGTTCGCAGGGAGTTAGTGCTGTTCTCCACTACAGTCGAATGCAAAAAAAACAAACATGAATGTCCTTTCAACACAATAACACTCACTGTTCAAGTTCTGAGAGCTGGTTAGCGCTAGACTGTAGACAACACCGCCATGCCCCCTCATGTGCATGAAGACTGGCAGCCAGCAGAGTAAACAAGGAAGAGTGTGAGCAAGGCCAAAAAGTATCAAATGGACTATTACAACTGAAATATCATGTGATAATTTTAACCTAATATTTTTAACCTAAATTTAACCTAATATCCAGTATTAAAGCTGCAATAGGCATGATTTTCATAAATTAGGGCTGTGCCATATCATATCGTTCATGATAATACCGGTATAAATTTGTACACGAAAAAAAAGTGTCATATCATGATATTAATGATATAGCGGCGTGATGTCGTGTTGATACATTTGCATACCCTAGCGCACCAGAACGATACTGAATCGTACCTACTAGCTAAAAGGGGAGCTACGTCGGTTAGGTTAGGCTAAAACATTTACGGCTAAAGGTGGAAACACAACAAACGCTTTTCACCACTTAAAGCAAAAACACACACGCGACTACGAGGACAGTCAGAAGTCGCGTGAGGCGAGTTTAGCAGCTGGTGATGTGCGGCCCAAAAGCAGGCAAATGACACAAACTCAGCCGAGCTGGAGCACTTGCAAGTAGCACTCAATATGACAGGAAAAGCAAACGGTGGAATGAAATAACTTAAGTAGTTACATATTGTTTGGCTAAGGATATGATGCCAATCAAACGGTCGAAAAGGAGGGCTTTAAGCTACTGGTTAAGAAGCTCGACGTTGGTGCTTGTTCTGCTCTGTTTTGTTGTGGTTCAGTTCTGGTCTGTACTGGGGCGGCTGTGGCTCAGGTAGAGCAGGTCGTCCTCTAATCAGAGGATCGGAGGTTCGATCCCCGGCTCCTCCAGTCCGCATGTCGAAGTGTCCTTGGGCAAGACGCTGAACCCCAAATTGCTGGTAGCTCGCTGCCATCGGTGTGTGAGTGTGTGTGTGTGTGAATGAGAGACATACGTTGTAAAGCGCTATGTAAATGCAGCCATTTACTGCTTGGCTCGGCTCTGGCGCCCCCCGCTCTGGAGAAAAGACACTGCACACTGCAGCATTCTGCACTCAGTGGTCGGGGCAGCCAGCAGTCAACACAGCTCTCCACTACAAGATATGATTACATCAGGAATGGGACAGCAGAGTAGTGAAAACTGCCTCAAATGAGCTGTCAGTCTTTGTCACATTATGACACTGTTGCTGCACTCCCTATACATGAATTAGGTATAACATCACAACAATTTGTGTTAAACGTGTTAATAGAAAAGCTATGTGAACACCATTGGACAAGAAAGAAAAACAAAAGGGCTGTGATTGGAGAGGGCACTTCTTTGTATTATAGCGCCACAAACATATACTCATTTTCATGTGATGAGTGCTAAATATCTAAGGATGGGAACATCTTGAGTGGGTTGTTCTGCTCTCCTCTGCCCTCCATTCCTCCATAGCAGGCATTATTGACAGATATCTCTACTTATGGTAGAGTCTCAGAGTCTGGCCACTTGTTTATGTAACATTTCCAAGCTCCACTTACAGGGTTTCAATGGAACCTAACACCCACACACCACACACACGCGCACACGCGCACACGCGCACACAATACACACATGCAAGCAGGTACGCAAATGGACACAACACAGACGTTATTCTGCCAGTTCAGTGAAGGAGTACTGCAGAGAAGGATATGATGAATTGCTGCATAGACCATTCTTTTCAGAAGCACGTTGTTTTCTGAATAGGTCAGCACTGACAGACAGCAGCACAGAGTTTATTACCCAGTAATGTCAAGTTCTTTATTTAACTTAAGGGTTAGGGTTAAATGCTTCCTGCTTCAATTTAGTTCTATTTACTGTTTTCTCTATCAGCAACAAAGGTATTGACCAGTAGTGACCAGTAGTGAACAGTAAAGCTAGCTAATTAGAGAAGAGCTCCATAGAAACGTCTAGTGATGAAGTAATATTTCATGATGAAAAATACTATTACTGCTTTAGGGTAGGGGTCAGAGTTTTTGTTTTTGTTCTCACTTATTGCATACTGCCATTGCAATATTATTCCTTTAATGTTAGTGTCACCCAGTCTAGGACAAAGTAACGTCATGGAAGAATCTACATGCAATATTCTTAAAATGACAACTACATCACTGTTTCATCACCTGTTGTCTTCATCAGTGAGATAGCAATTCTCAGGCCAAATCAATATTGTTGTACATATTACGGTTTATGAATCTGCCAAAATGTTGCTTTACAGTTGAGTATGAAATAGGGACTATTAGGATTAGTATCATTCAGATCAACAATAACTTTTAACATTAAGGCAAAAGCATATTGGCAGAAAATGAAAATGGCCACATACCAGGGGACAGATTAGTTCTTCACATTATTAAGTATATTTCACAAAGAAAGAGTAAACTACAATAAGTGCCAAATACTATATAATATAAATATAGGTGAATAACTATAATTATATCAAGCACAACAACACCTTTTAGGAGAAATTGCTTATATTGTCTTTGTCCTTTTCAGTTCCTGCTTTTCTTGGCTCTTTAACCCGAAAACCAAAAGGCACTGCTGAGATTCGAACTCAGGATCTCCTGTTTACTAGACAGGCGCTTTAACCAACTAAGCCACAGCGCCGATGGGCATGAATGGCGCGATTACTAAATACCAGATTCACTGATATGTCAGGAAAAACCCGTTCCTGAACTTCCAAGAACATTTAGTAATATTCCATAATAATTTTACTGTCCCCGAATGGGCTTCATTTTTGACAATTTGAGTTGTACTCAACACTGGTACTTTGTACTGGTACTGTTGTACTTTATTGCGTCCTGTAGTGCATTTATTCGAACGCCTCTCCCGTATGCCTCCTCTACTTGGCGTGCTGCTTCCCTCTAGTGGCTGTCTGTGGTAACTGCAGAGGTGGAAATACTAGAACACTGACTGGCTAAAAATAATATTATACAGATATGGTCTCCATAGGAATATTACAATATTATAGTGATAAAATAGGAGGTACAAAATACCATTAGGTATGTGTTTAATTTGTGGATAAATGCCAATTACAAGTATCAGCAAGTAAGTTCAAAGAATTCACAGCTAGTTAACCGGTGAGTTCAGATGTTTGAGAATACAAATAATTAAGAATTAAGGATGAAGAGAGAAAAAAATGGATTTGCCTCACCACCCCACCTGCCTGTTAAATTGGTTGGCTTGTGTTTGTGTATCTGTTTATATTTAGGTCCATTTTGATCAGCACTACGTGTAATGATGCTGTGGGTTGGATCAGATGTGGGACAGGCTGCGTGGGGGGTGTATTTTGATCTATTCTAGTGGATTAGGCCTATCTTTTTGTATCTGCAGATTATCATCCACCACATGAGATCCTGGGCTGGATATCATCCTATTCTCATCTGCGGCCCTCTTCATGCAAAGATTTAGAGGATCCAACATATTCTGTTTTTCTAGTTTGTAAATGTATACATCTGCTACTCCTTAATAAATAAATAACATGTATTTAGCACATTAATCTAGGCCTCTGGGTATCTAGGCCTATTTATAGCCATCACTTTACAAGGCCTCAGCAGAGACCTTACTGTACTCTATCATGCTCTATCATGCTGTCCATGGACTGAGACAGTATTTGTCTTCAATCTTGTCTGTAGGCTGTAATACACCAGGCCACTCAGCTGTCAATAGAAGTGGAATGACACACAGGGCAACATACCAACTAACTAAACTGATCAGAAATCAGCTAAACTAAAACTGATCCAGGAAATACAAAGCAATATCAATATTTTTCCCACTAAATTGGTGTATGGAGGCATGAGTTGGCCTCTGATCAGAATAAGCAGAGATAATTACATTACAGCTGTACATCTCTCTCTCTCTCTCACTCACACACACACACACACACACACACACACCGCACTCAGATATCAAGGAATGCTGGTGGGGGCTGAGTGCGGGGCTATACCGGTTATCATTCTTCAGATCTATTGATCCATGTATCAGTGTATCAGTGTATCGATCGGTTTGGCTGTTTGTTTCTTACCGGAGAGCGAGAGCAGCAGCAGCACCGCGCTCACCAGATGAATCTTCCCGTCGTGCGCGGTGGAACACATTATTATCTCCTTCTTTTTTTCTTAAAAAAAAAACGACGTTTTATTTAAAGAAAAAAAAAAACAAATAGAGAGCGCGTGAGTCTGCTCCTACTGTGTACGTTACAATGCTAACAACTGTTATTTTGTCAGAGGCAGGATGTGGCTGGCAGTGTTTGTAGCCTTATGACGGTTGATCTCTCGGTTCTCGGTTTGTTGGCGGCGGAGGCGAGAGGGAGAGATGAACTGAACACCCCTCCCTCCCTCCCTTCCTTGGTTGCTTCCTCAATTCCTTCCTTCCTATGTTGTTTTCTTCCTTCCTTCCTACATTCCTTCCTTCCTCCCTTCCTTGCTTGCTTCCTTCATTCCTTCATTCCATCATTCCTTCCTCCCTACATACATCCCTTCCCTCCTTCCTCCCTTGATTGCTTCATTCATTCCTTCCTTTCTTCCTCCTCCCTCCCTCCCTCCCTTCCTTCCTTCCTTCCTTCCTTCCTTCCTTCCTTCCTTCCTTACTCACTCCGGCTCCTGACAGATTCTGTCTACAGTTAATAGAATAGAAGATAATATAACAGACAGCTAATAGAATAGAGCAGAGCACAATAGAATAGAATAGAATGAATCACATCTGCTAACAGTTAATACAATAGAGGAGAAAACCCTCATAATACCTTCACACACAATCAAGGTGGCAAAGAAAATCATGCTATGTTAAGATCAGGTGAAAGCATTGACTGCTGAATGTTGGAGTTCATATTTCAAACCTAACAAGCTCATTTCTTCTGGTGCATCATCAATCTCACAATGAATGTTTGCTTCGACAGAGCAGGATTATTAAAAATTGCCACCCAAGCAACAACAAAAACAAAAGCAGCCTAACAATAGAGTGTAAATGTGCATAGAAGCATCAGGAAAATAGCAAACCAGCATGGAGTCATAGGTATGAGCTGAGGATGCTGTACTGAGAACAACCAGGCTGCCGTGGAGACAAACAAAAAACTAACCAGATCAATCCCACCCTCCTTTCTTTCATCCATGTTTGCATTTTTGTCTCCATCCTTCCTGGGTGGGAGGCAGACAAGGGTGGGGGGTGGATGGGAGTCGAGGGAGATTTGACAAGAGAATGAAGCTAGTAATGTTGACTAGTGGGTAAGGTGGATGATGACAGAACGGAGGAAAGGGGAGACGAGGATAAGAGAAACTGAGGAGAGGGAAGTGGAGGACTGCAACATTATTACAAGACCGGAGGAGAGAAGACGTGAGAGGCAAGACAAACTGAGAAAGAGAATGGTTTAAAGGCTTTCAGCCATTAGGAGTAGAAAGGAGGGGAGAGAGGCAGAGAGTGGTCTTTGGTTGCCATGGCTTCTGTCTGTGGTTACCATAGCAACATGGCTGACTACAGTGAGAAAGAAAGAGCTTCCAGATCTACTGTCACAGTTGCAGAGGCCTTCCATACAGCCATAGACATAGGCCTGGTATACAGTGACAGGCCTATAGGACATACACTTACTTCATATGTGTATAATACAATAAATAAAGACAGACCTGAGGGATGTGTTGTCACTGGTGTTATTGACTCTGTGCACCTCTCAGCTCAGTTCTCTGAATGATTGATGATTCCTCAAATGTGGGCGTTGTCATGTGGTGCAAGGAGAACCTTCAACTCAGTGTCAGTGAGGTGAGGGGGCTGGTGGTGGACCTCCAATGGAACAAGATCTCGGGGGTCCAAATGAACAACAAACTCGACACATCCTTTAACGTTCCCCTGAAAACCTGAACACATGAATGGTGGGACACATCTTAATAGCTTAGTTGTGGAGCGTCATCAAATCGCTTTAATAACTATTCCTAGTGCTCAGAGGCCAATCAACAGCACTGCACAACCTAGTTTATTCCCTCAAGTTTTTGTGACTAAACAAGTTCATATCATCTCATTTGATGGATATTTCCACCCCTCAGTTCTGATTGGCGGAGTCACTTTCAAAGCCATAAATGCATACCTGGGACCGCCTACTACTTATTTAAAATTTGAACTGAAAATCACAATTTATACTTGGGTATTGTGGTGGGAAAAATCATCACCCAGAAGAAGAAGTCACTTGTTAAAGAACTTTTATTACAAAAAAGGGCCTGAGTTTGTCTCTGCAGAGTACAAGACTAAATATTACATGAAACACACACAGGTTATATAGTTGTTATTACTTCCTCCTTTGATCTTTCTACCAATGGGATTTCCCCCCCTCCTCTCTGTCCTTCTCCTTTTGGCAATCGTTTGGCAAACTTTGAGGTTATTTCCAGCACTCCTGTTTTTTGCAGCTGGAGGGATCTGTTTGGTTACTCAATGGTGGGAACAGGCCAGATGATAACTCAACATCCTGACCCGTGATTTCACCCATGGGCTCTGCATGATTCTAATCGGGCTGTTTGCCGCTTAAGGAGAAGAAAAGAACAGAAGGGGAGAACAAGAATTCCTGCACATCTGCACATAATTACGCAATCACTGGTTATACAACTTGTTTTCATCTTGACCTAATATTTCCCCAATATGAATACAGTGATATTACTTTTCTCCCAATATGAATATATTGATAATATGTCTTATCATAACATGTAGAGATTAACCTTTAATATTGACCTTTATCAAAGTGTTCATGTACCATTGTCAGTACACTAAATACACCACAGTATAAACTATATTGGCAGAACATGCAAACATGGAGCTCCTCTTTGCTTGAGCGAAGTCTGTCTACTGACAGATTACAGATGTTTTCAGTTTACAGATCTACAAAATGCACTTGATATGAAACCACCTAAAACTGCTATTCTTTCATTAGAATGGAAAGCTACTCTCTACTATACTATACTATACTATACTATACTATAGTCTTTACTCTATAATATAATACAAGAATGTCTATTGCGCCCTCTGCTGAGAGAAGAGATGTTGCCATAGAGACCCCTCCTGTGTTGCTAGGCAGCAGGGACATTGTATGAGAATCCCTCAGTCCTGTACTTGTGATTATAGCTCTTTAACAATACTTTTAAGGTCACACTCTCATCCTCGGATATTAATGACATGATGAAACATGTTGAAATGTAATTTTGAATTCTACTTGTTCACTAGGTCCCTAACTTTGTTGACATTTGTTTCATTTTTTGCAATTTGTTGGATTGGGAGTATTGCTGTTGTTGTTTTAGGTGTATAATATTTATGTATACAAAGACAGCATTAAATAGAAACAGAATAATATGTACAGCATATCATCCGATTGCTTCATCAGGTTAGGAGATTATATTATAGTATCTTTAATGAGTTTAGGACTTCACCTATGGATGAAATAATTTCTGCCTGCCTATTACAGCATGTTATATTAAATGTCCTGCTCTTTGTCTCCATCTTGTGGTATGTTGCTGCCATTCCCCACCCCATTCAAAACACCACTATCAAATACACTGCAAATCAAGAACATTATCATTTTATCAGTTCATGAACTAAAACTAAACACTTTTTTTTTTACATATTCAAATGGTTCATGATTGTTTTCTGATTCATATTTTGTCCCCTTTTTCCAGGGTCCACTGATGGTGTGTCCACACCAGGAGACTGACGACTTTGCTCTCATCACAAGTCACTCTAGCAAATAAAAAATTGGAAAGGTTGTAGCCGTGTGAGCTTACAATGGTGCTTGGGTGCAAGAATCTTTTAGAGGTTGTGGTCTTTTCAGTAGGGAGGGGAAGGTTTGTTCAGCATGCATGATTTTCCAGCAATGCCCTGCTTCACATTCATACAGTCACGCACGCAGGATGCACAGCCACTTCCACAGGACCTGTATGTAAGTGAGACTACAAATACATGGTATGCAATGGTGCCTTCAGCAGTAAAAGGAAGCACTGCCACCTCAATAAAGTACCTACCTACCTAAAAGGTTTCCAACCCCCTTCCAACAACAATGACGGAGAAGCCCCTGTATCTCCTAGAATATGGATTGGGACAGCAGTCTCAGTCAAGGAAAGATACTGAATCGTCTGAACAGCTGCTTGCTCACTATTACCTCCAGTGCACATACTTCAGGCTCCAGGGAACACACAGTATGTTTTATAAGATTATTTAATGCATTTCTGCTTCATTCCATAGTAGCATCCCTAGTGGTTAGAGAGCCCATCACATAACCAAAAGGTCAGAGGTCGTCTGTGAGTTGCTCTGAATAAGAGCATCACCTAAATGCTTAGAATGTAAACTGTAATATGTATATTATGTGTTCATGTATAGTGGAGATTGACAGGAAAGGGGTCAAAGACATAAAATTCGCAGAATTTTCAAAGGTGAAAACTTTCCATGGGAATTAACTGGAATTAACAGGAATAAAGTGTAAATTCCAGGGCTTATTGCTCAAACAACAGCTCTTTACAACAATGGTGTACAGAAGGGCACCTTGTTGAATCCATGCTGCAAAGAATTCAAGCTGTTCTGGAGGCAAAGGGGGTCTTATCCAGTACTAGGTAGGTGCACCTGATAAAGTGGCCGGTGAGTGTATATTTACCCCAGTAATATCATCAAAACTGACCTGGTTCCATGTGGACCTTAGCCTCAAGTTGTGTGGGTGTGGCCTCAATAGCCCTGCAATAGTGTGCTGGAAATATCAGTACTACACATGTGATGGAAGAATGCACCGTGCAGGGGGCTGCAACTAGTCCACTAGTTTTCCAATTATTTGGCATGCTGAGGGTTATCTGCAGTTGATGAAATAATTTATTGCACATATGATGGAAGAAAATTAGAAAGGTGAAATTCAACTGAATTCCTATTAAATTGGGTTGTTTTAACCAAAACATGCTGCAAAATTTCAGTTCCCGGTTATAGGCTAACTTTTGCAATACAAATTGTTGAATATTCCTAAAATTCCCAAGCTTAACTTCCCACGGAAAAGTACGGACAATAACTAATTACAAGAGCACTTTTCTGTGTCTCCACTTGTCTGTAGTTGTCCTGATTGGTGAAGAAGAGAAATTAGATTTTATTGTAAATCTGTGTTTGTGTGTGTGTGTGTGTGTGTGTGTGTGTGTGTGTGCGCGTGCATGTGCATGCATATATACCTCCATGTGTGTTTGTATGTATTGATAGAGACACCAAAACAACTATGATGTATTTGCTTTATTTTATTTCCTTTTATTCTGGCTTGAAACGGCCCACACCACCCATGGGTGACCCTGCTGGTTACTTTCTATCCTTCTGGAAGAAATGTATTTCATTCAACATGTTAGACAGTCTGTGATTTAAAGTACTAATGACTAATACAAATTTAGTTAGTTGATTTTTCATCATCCAGGAGACATGCAGCTGCAGGATGGGACATGCAGCTCTTTTCCTCTGGGTTCAAGTCCACCATGGATTATCAGCTAGAAAGAGAAGGTAAAACTGAAAATCATAGCGTTGCATTTAGCGGAGGAATAGTATATACTTTAAATAAAGCAACTCAAGAAGTCACAGCATCTTTTCATGGTCCTAAAATGTTTCAGTCAAAAGGATTAAATACATGTTTGCTTGTCTTTCCACTTCAAGATTTCATTTTTAGAGCATTTCCCTGACCCCACTCTCTCTCAGTCTTCCACATCCCTCTTTTCTTTCTCTCACTCTCAACCGTTCTTTTCATACTCCATTTTCTCTTTACTCCCTTTCCTCCCTCTTTCCTCCTATCTCTGTTTCTCTGTGTATGTATGGCCTCTCAGCTCTGCCCCCACGTTCAGCAGCAATGTGGGGGCACATTGCTACAAAGGAAAATCACAAAGCCCACTGTTAGTTCAATACTTTACAGAAGAAAAAAACAGAAAATGGAAAAAATATATTTTCAGTAATATACTGTATATTCATTTCACAATTGAGTATTCAATTACATCCTACTTTCCGTTGTGCTCCATTATAGTATGATGACAATAAAGTTGAGTTGAATTGAGTAATCAATATTTTGTGTGTGTGTGTGTGTGTGTTTGAATGTGATCCATGTTTTTACAATTTTGTGGAGGAAAGGTGGTTAGAAATGATTCATTAGAGAACTTTTATATTTAGGGTTACAATTTGGGTCACAATAATTTTATTTAACCTTTATTCAATATATAGAAACATATTTCCTGCTGCTTTTTGCTCTTTTTCTTTAAAGTGGTCAAATCCTGTTGCAAATATGCACATGGGGAGACTACTTTTATAACTTTTGTGTTTTGTTTTTTCCTTGTTTATCTTTTTCTTTTTCTTATGGCACTCTATTGTTTGCACACTTGTTTTTTGCACTATATTGTCTATTCTATTCTGTTTTCTATTGTTGTGAGCTGCCATAACATGTGAATTTCCCCACGGCGGGATTAATAAAGTCTATCTTATCTTATCTTATCTTATCTTATCTTATCTTATAGAAGGTGCAGACCAACAACATTAAGATTAACCTTTATTTGCAACATCGGACACAACACATGCAGGGGAAGTGGCCGCCGACACAACACACACGCACGCACGCACACACACACACACACACACACACACACACACACACACACACACACACACACACACACACACACACACACACACACACACACACACAAACACCCACACACACACACACACACGCAGGGCACGTGTCCAAGTTGAATGAATTACTGCCTTTTATCCCAACCCCGCCGACCTTCCTCCAGTGCCAGCCAGGGAGCAGAGGGCGACCGACACAGCAGCGCCCGGGGACAAATTCCTTTTAGATGTACGTCATGTCTTCGTCAGAGACAGGATGTTGCATCTTTTTAGATGGGGTTCTTTACAGAAGAAGACCCAAGTGAACACGGGGAGAACATGCAAAATCCACACAGAAAGGCCCACCTGGGCACCCCAGACTCAACAGCGCCCCAGGTGGGAATCAAACCCACAACCTTCTTGCTGTGAGGCAGCAGCGCAAGCACTGCGCCACTGTGCCACTCAACATACAGCCATGTATCAAATCTGAATCAGTTGTTTAAGGTTTAGGTTAAGGAAAGGGTTTTCTTTTGAGTATCTTACGTTCGGTGACCACGTTGAGCTGTATGATGCCGTGTCCCTGGATGCGGTCTGGGGGGTTTCTCACATAGCAGTTGTAAAAACCCTCATCCTCCAGCTGAATGTCTGATAGGGTGATGGACAGCTCGTTCTTATCCAGGTTCCCAGCAAACACAACCCTGTCCCCAAAACGGTCTGAACGCAGAGGGACCATGCCCTTCTTACTGTAGAAGGTCATAAACTGGGGGGGAGAGAGAGAGAGAGAGAGAGAGAGAGAGAGAGAGAGAGAGAGAGAGAGAGAGAGAGAGAGAGAGAGAACAAAAATATCTAAATTCACCTGCCAGAGCGAGCCAGCGATCAACTTATTGACCTGATGTAATCAATGTAGTGCTGTCTGAAATGTCTGTGGTGGTAAGCTGATTTTTTTCAGTGGCAATTTGTGTAACAACCAACGTACTAGAAACTTGAACTGGCTAAAATATTTACTTGTTATTTTAATTAGTGTTAATGTTCGTCTGGGCAGACCCCAAATAAATCAAGAATAGCTCCACAACTATCAGGTCTATATGCATGACCTTCCTCTATGGACACCTTTGAAAATCCTTTGAAAAACCTTTGTTAGCTAAAGTTGAAATTGTTCAATCTATTTTTCCAAAACATATAGAGGTGCTAGCCTAGGAAGCATAACTCTTAAAATGACTGAAAATGAACCCAAAATGTGGATTCATTCCATTTCATTCGAGTAGATATCACGTTTTTCAAATAGTGGATGTCTCATTAATAAATGCACTTTTGCTTTCAAAAGGAAGATATATGCTTGATATATTGACCTTGTATTTCTAAGTGTCTTCAAGTGATTACAATCCCTTTAACTGATTGAGTGGTAGTGGTCCAGTCAAGCATCCTCTTGGATTCAGCTGCTGCTTTGAAATCACAGGTTCTGCCATTTTCCTCAAAGTAACCAGCAACTACACTGCTAGATAGATAGCATCAGTAGCGGCTCGTCCATAGGGACGCTAGGGGCAGCACCCCACTTGATTGGATGGAGAGAAAAAAAAAAAAAAAAAAATATATATATATATATATATATATATATTTTTGTCTGAACACATTTCATAGATTGTATTTATAATTCATATAAATGTGTTCTGGTCAATACATGTATGATGAATAAGTGGCTTTGGTTGGTTTGCGGACTTCATTACCGTCTCTGTTGCTCTGGGGCGCCGAGTCGTACGTCCCTCACACACTACATTGACATGCATTGTCTCCTAGCGGGTCTCAGCATGGGTTTACACTCCCCAGAGAGAGAGAGAGAGAGAGAGAGAGAGAGAGAGAGGACTCTGCACCATTCTCTCCTCTGCAGTTGGGTGTTTCTGGCTTCCTTCCCACTGCTGCTGCCCCACTCTACAGGCCTGCCTTTCTGCACCACACACACACACACACACACACACATACACACACACACACACACACACACACACACACACTCCACCCACCATCCATATGTATAATTAACACACAATATTTTCAATGCAACCGTCACTACCCCCCAGTCAGGTGCCTGACTCAGCAATCCTGCCGACAGTGAGACAGATACAGAGAGAGAGAGAGAGAGAGAGAGAGAGAGAGAGAGAGACTTGCTCCAGAGATGAAATACTGCAGTGAAGCAGCCTCGTGCTACTCCTCCCTCTCTCTGCCCCTCCCTCCTTCCTCTCCCATCTTTTCTACCTCTCTTGCCTCCAATCACGCCTCTTCCCTAGCCCCTTCTTACTTCCTTCCTACACCTCTCTTCCTCTTCATCCCAGCTTTCCCTCCATTGTCCCCTACGCTCTCAAGGTCATTGCGGGAAAAGGTAAAAGGGAGGTGGTGCAGCCCTGTGATGTTTCATAATCTGTCTTTTTCTTCTGCCTTCCCCCCCTCTCTCTTTCCAACTCTACGTGACCCCGCTTTCACTCTCTTATATGTATGCATGGAGGCCTATTGATAGTAAGGACATACACTGGTCAAAATACTGGTGATGCTCATAATACATCACCAGGTAAAAGCTGTGATACCTTATTGATGGGTAGACGAAGGTGAGGAGACAGACTAAAGAAATGAGGCATGAAAGTGTATGTGTGCCACTCAAGGTTGAATAGTCAAGACAAAAGTTAGAAATGCCTTTGCTGCTGCACAGAGCAACAGCTGGGACTTTGGGTCATACAGGAATGGACGAAGGAGTGAAAACACTGGACCAAATACTCATTTTCTGCAGCGAATGGACAACACATTGCATCAAACCAGACAGATTAATTCTGGAAATTAGGTCATGTGGCCTTCAAAATAAAAGCATAATATTCAGTTTTACAAGATAGTAACTGTGCATCTAAGAGTGGGCAGTCCACGCAACTTTTGGTATATTTTTTTTACATTTAGATAGTTAGAAAACAGGGAGGGAGTCAGAGTAGGGGAGGCATAAGAATGAAAGTTCCTTGACCAGCAGGGCATATTTGTCTCCAGAGGTGATGGACAAAATGTTGTCAATTTCTTCACTCTAGAGCTCTCTGTGCCTCTCAGTTCGCAGGGAGTTAGTGCTGTTCTCCACTACAGTCGAACGCAAAAAAAAAAACATGAATGTCCTTTCAACACAATAACACTCACTGTTCAAGTTCTGAGAGCTGGTTAGCGCTAGACTGTAGACAACACCGCCATGCGCCATGTGCATGAAGACTGGCAGCCAGCAGAGTAAACAAGGAAGAGTGTGAGCAAGGCCAAAAAGTATCAAATGGACTATTACAACTGAAATATCATGTGATAATTGTTCAGTCACAACTATTTAAAGACATATGCAACTGCAGTGAGTGTTTTGTGTTGAAAGGGTGTGCTCCCTGCAAACTGAGGAAGTAGGTAGGGCTCAGTGAAGTCAAAATTACTTCAATCGATCTGCAACTTTTTCGGCTCCCGAAAATTGCAGGGTCGTCTTCCGTGTGCCCCCCTTCAAACCTCAATGGTGTCAAGGCCATATGAAAGAGTGGCACTTGACATTCTGGGTCCTTTGTCAGAGACAGAGCGTAAAAATAAATGTGTTGGTCATAGGAGATTATTTTTCAAAGTGGACAGAAGCCTTTCCCCTGCCTAATCAGGAGGCTATCACTATTGCTAAGGTGCTAGTGGAGGAGTGGGTTTGCAGGTTTGGGGCTCCACGTAGCATTCATTCTGATCAGGGGCGATCTTTTGAGTCTACTTTGTTTAGAGAATTGTGTCAATTGTTGAACATCCACAAAACAAGAACTTCCCCATACCATCCCCAGTCAGATGGCCTCATCGAACGATTTAATCGCACACTGTTGTCTATGCTGTCTCTGTTTGTGTCTCCTGTAAAGAACCCCATCTAAAAAGATGCAACATCCTGTCCCTGACGAAGACATGACATACATCTAAAAGGAATTTGTCCCCAGGCGCTGCTGTGTCGGTCGCCCTCTGCTCCCTGGCTGGCACTGGAGGAAGGTCAACGGGGTTGGGATAAAAGGCAGTAATTCATTCAACTTGGACACTTGCCCTGCATGTGTGTGCGTGCGTGTGTGTGTCGGCCACTTCCCCTGCATGTGTTGTGTCCGATGTTGCAAATAAAGGTCAATCTTAATCTTAAAAGGGGAGCTACTTCGGTTAGGTTAGGTTAATACGGCTAAAGGTGGAAACACAACAAACCTTTTTCACTGCTTAAAGCAAAAACACTACGAGGACAGTCAGAAGTCACGTGAGGCGAGTTTAGCAGCTCATGATGATGTGCGGCCCAAAAGCAGGCAAATGACACAAACTCAGCCGAGCTGGAGCACTCGCAAGTAGCACTCAATATGACAGGAAAAGCAAACGGTGGAATGAAATTACTTAAGTAGTTACATATTGTTTGGCTAAGGATATGATGCCAATCAAACGGTCGAAAAGGAGGGCTTTAAGCGACTGGTTAAGAAGCTCGACGCCAAGATACAACATCCCGGGTAGGAAATATGTATGAAGAATAGCATGACCAGCTAGCAGCTACGCTATCGTCAGTGAAGTTTTTTTTGCCTCAACCACGGACATGTAGTCGAGCCGAACTTCGGAGCCGTATATCAGCCTGACCGTGCACTACATCGACAGCGACTGGAAGCTGCGCAACTCCTGTCTTGAGACGAGTTCCTTTCCCGAGGATCACACGGGCGAAAATATTGCGAGTGGTTTAAGTGATGTGTCTGCCAGCTGGATGGCTACTTCTAACCTGTAATAAGTCAATAAGTCAAAGTGTGTACTTGTACAGTTCCAGCACTGACATTCTACCTCATTTGATGGTAATCCATTTTACGTTTACACAAGAGGCAACTTTATTTTAAGTTTTAACAGTATTTTTATAAGCAGTGTTTACATTTTGACTGAAGGTTTCTTTGGATTGCTGCTCTTTACATTTGTACTTATAATTTGAGGTCAGTTTTATTAGATGATACTATTTTGCAGGCTTCTCAAGAGTAAAAAGTTAAGTTACTTTTAGTTATTGTTAAACTAAAATATTAAACAATTGAGTTATTTATACTTTTACTTAAGATTCCAAGGAAAACACTATTATACCTACTTTTATGTTTATATTTTGACTTATGTTGTCACTATTTGCACTAATAAATGCTGCTTCAATCACCAATAAAACATTGTTCAGTATTTATTTTGTCATGTCGTCCTGAATATCGTTACCACAAATTACCCTGAAATATCGTGATATTATTTTAAGGCGATATCGTCCACCCCTAGTCTAAATTAGGTGGGGCTGCAATAGAGAAGAGCATCCTACCACCCTAATTCAGCCTGGTGCTTGTTCTGCTCTGTTTTGTTGTGGTTCAGTTCTGGTCTGTACTGGGGCGGCTGTGGCTCAGGAGTGTGTGAGTGTGTGTGTGAATGAGAGACATACGTTGTAAAGCGCTATGTAAATGCAGCCATTTACTGCTTGGCTCGGCTCTGGCGCCCCCTGCTCTGGAGAAAAGACACTGCACACTGCAGCATTCTGCACTCAGTGGTCGGGGCAGCCAGCAGTCAACACAGCTCTCCACTACAAGATATGATTACATCAGGAATGGGAGAGCAGAGTAGTGAAAACTGCCTCAAATGAGCTGTCAGTCTTTGTCACATTATGACACTGTTGCTGCACTCCCTATACATGAATTAGGTATAACATCACAACAATTTGTGTTAAACGTGTTAATAGAAAAGCTATGTGAACACCATTGGACAAGAAAGAAAAACAAAAGGGATGTGATTGGAGAGGGCACTTCTTTGTATTATAGCGCCACAAACATATACTCATTTTCATGTGATGAGTGCTAAATATCTAAGGACGGGAACATCTTGAGTGGGTTGTTCTGCTCTCCTCTGCCCTCCATTCCTCCATAGCAGGCATTATTGACAGATATCTCTACTTATGGTAGAGTCTCAGAGTCTGGCCACTTGTTTATTTGAGTAACATTTCCAGGCTCCACTTACAGGGTTTCAATGGAACCTAACACCCACACACCACACACACACGCACAGACGTGCACACACAAATGAATACACACATGCAAGCAGGTACGCAAATGGACACAACACAGAAGTTATTCTGCCAGTTCAGTGAAGGAGTACTGCAGAGAAGGATATGATGAATTGCTTCATAGACCATTCTTTTCAGAAGGGGGTCAGAGTTTTTCACATAACAGGGGACAGATTAGTTCTTCACATTATTAAGTATATTTCACAAAGTAAGAGTAAACTGCAATAAGTGCGATTTCATAATACTGACAAAGAATATAATACTGAAAGAATCGTTTCTGAACTTCTAAAAACATTTATTAATATTGCATAAAAGTTGGCTTCATTTTTGACAACTTGAGTTGTACTCAAGGTGGCACTTTGTTGTACTTCATTGCGTCCTTTAGTGCATTTATTTGAACGCCTCTCCCGTATGCCTCCTCTACTTGGCGTGCTGCTTCCCCCTAGTGGCTGTCTGTGGTAACTGCAGAGGTGGAAATACTTGAACACTGACTGGCTAAAATTAATATTATACAGATATGGTCTCTATAGGAATATTACAAGAATATTGTTGTGATAAAATAGGAGGTACAAAATACCATTAGGTATGATAAGATAATAAAAGTCCCTATTGATTACCATGGGTACAATGGGAATATTACATAGCCAACATGGGAATATTATAGGGATGTTTTTATTAGGGGACCTACTGAACTGACTGCCTCAAGTCACCACACAATAAATGCAAAAGCTGAGCATCAGCGGCTAACAACTTTACCAAATGGCTGATTGACTGAAATCCACAGTAAGCAATTGAATAATTTATATTTTCGGTAGGATGAGACAGAAAATGGTGTCAGGCTCATGTTTTGAACACGTGTCATCAGGCTTTAAACCAGAGCGCGACTTCATTAATTAACAGGCCGTGAACCTCGCCCTAAACCACTTCACCAGAGTAGTGATACTAGAGCCTGGGTCTCATGTGACACCACATTTCTCATTAGAGTCCTCTTATCCAAAACATGATGCATGCATGCACATATAACTTAAAACAGCTGCTGTGTTTAATTTGTGGATAAATGCCAATTACAAGTATCAGCAAGTAAGTTCAAAGAATTCACAGCTAGTTAACCGATGAGTTCAGATGTTAGGATGGATAGGATGGGATCCTGTTGCGTCTGCTAAGTGGCCTATGGAAGACAAGTTAATAAAAAATGTTTAACGTGATACGTGATGATCATCTTATATGGGTAATTAAATACAAATAATTAAGAATTAAGGATGAAGAGAGAAAAAAATGATTTGACAGAGCAGGATTATTAAAAATTGCCACCCAAGCAACAACAAAAACAAAAGCAGCCTAACAATAGAGTGTAAATGTGCATAGAAGCACCAGGAAAATAGCAAACCAGCATGGAGTCATAGGTATGAGCTGAGGATGCTGTACTGAGAACAACCAGGCTGCCGTGGAGACAAACTAAAAACTAACCAGATCAATCCCACCCTCCTTCCTTTCATCCCTGTTTCATCTTCTGTCTGTGGTTACCATAGTAACATGGTTGACTACAGTGAGAAAGAAAGAGCTTCCTGATCTACTGTCACAGTTGTAGAGGCCTTCCATACAGCCATAGACATAGGCCTGGTATACAGTGACAAGCCTATAGGACACTTCATATGTATGTATGGGGGCTGGTGGTGGACCTCCAATGGAACAAGATCTCGGGGGTCCAAATGAACAACAAACTCGACACATCCTTTGACGTTCCCCTGAAAACCCGAACACATGAATGGTGGGACACATCTTAATAGCTTAGTTGTGGAGCGTCATCAAATCGCTTTAATAACTATTCCTAGTGCTCAGAGGCCAATCAACAGCACTGCACAACCTAGTTTATTTCCCTCAAGTTTTTGTGACTAAACAAGTTCATATCCTCTCATTTGATGGATACTTCCACCCCTCAGTTCTGATTGGCGGAGTCACTTTCAAAGCCATAAATGCCGCCTACTACTTAATTAAAATTTGAACTGAAAATCACAATTTATACTTGGGTATTGTGGTGGGAAAAATCATCACCCAGAAGAAGAAGTCACTTGTTAAAGAACTTTTATTACAAAAAAAGGGCCTGAGTTTGTCTCTGCAGAGTACAAGACTAAATATTACATGAAACACACACAGGTTATATAGTTGTTATTACTTCCTCCTTTGCTCTTTCTACCAATGGGATTTCCCCCCCTCCTCTCTGTCCTTCTCCTTTTGGCAATCGTTTGGCAAACTTTGAGGTTATTTCCAGCACTCCTGTTTTTTGCAGCTGGAGGGATCTGTTTGGTTACTCAATGGTGGGAACAGGCCAGATGATAACTCAACATCCTGACCCGTGATTTCACCCATGGGCTCTGCATGATTCTAATCGGGCTGTTTGCCGCTTAAGGAGAAGAAAAGAACAGAAGGGGAGAACAAGAATTCCTGCACATCTGCACATAATTACGCAATCACTGGTTATACAACTTGTTTTCATCTTGACCTAATATTTCCCCAATATGAATACAGTGATATTACTTTTCTCCCAATATGAATATATTGATAATATATCTTATCATAACATGTAGAGATTAACCTTTAATATTGACCTTTATCAAAGTGTTCATGTACCATTGTCAGTACACAAAATACACCACAGTATAAACTATATTGGCAGAACATGCAAACATGGAGCTCCTCTTTGCTTGAGCGAAGTCTGTCTACTGACAGATTACAGATGTTTTCAGTTTACAGATCTACAAAATGCACTTGATATGAAACCACCTAAAACTGCTATTCTTTCATTAGAATGGAAAGCTACTCTATACTATACTATACTATACTATACTATAGTCTTTACTCTATAATATAATACAAGAATGTCTATTGCGCCCTCTGCTGAGAGAAGAGATGTTGCCATAGAGACCCCTCCTGTGTTGCTAGGCAGCAGGGACATTGTATGAGAATCCCTCAGTCCTGTACTTGTGATTATAGCTCTTTAACAATACTTTTAAGGTCACACTCTCATCCTCGGATATTAATGACATGATGAAACATGTTGAAATGTAATTTTGAATTCTACCTGTTCAGTAGGTCCCTAACTTTGTTGACATTTGTTTCATTTTTTGCAATTTGTTGGATTGGGAGTATTGCTGTTATTTTAGGTGTATAATATTTATGTATACAAAGACAGCATTAAATATAAATAGAATAATATGTACAGCATATCCTCTGGATGATTCATCAGGTTAGGAGATTATTTTCCAAAGTCTCTTTAATGAGTTTAGGACTTTGCCTGTGGATGAAATAATTTCTGCCTGCCTATTACAGCATGTTATATTAAATGTCCTGCTCTTTGTCTCCATCTTGTGGTATGTTGCTGCCATTCCCCACCCCATTCAAAACACCACTATCAAATACACTGCAAATCAAGAACATTATCATTTTATCAGTTCATGAACTAAAACTAAACTAAATATTTTTTTACATATTCAAATGGTTCATGATTGTTTTCTGATTCATATTTTGTCCCCTTTTTCCAGGGTCCACTGATAGTGTGTCCACACCAGGAGACTGACGACTTTGCTCTCATCACAAGTCACTCTAGCAAATAAAAAATTGGAAAGGTTGTAGCCGTGTGAGCTTACAATGGTGCTTGGGTGCAAGAATCTTTTAGAGGTTGTGGTCTTTTCAGTAGGGAGGGGAAGGTTTGTTCAGCATGCATGATTTTCCAGCAATGCCCTGCTTCACGCTCACGCATTCAGGATGCACAGCCACTTCCACAGGACCTGTAAGTAAGTCAGACTACAAATACATGCTATGCAATGGTGCCTTCAGCAGTAAAAGGAAGCACTGCCACCAGTAAAATAAATTTCCCCCCGGGGATCAATAAAGTACCTACCTAAAAGGTTTCCAACCCCCTTCCAACAACCATGACGGAGAAGCCCCTGTATCTCCTAGAATATGGATTGGGACAGCAGTCTCAGTCAAGGAAAGATACTGAATTGTCTGAACAGCTGCTTGCTCACTATTACCTCCAGTGTACTTATTTTTAACTTTAATATCGGCACTACAGAAGTTACCTGAACTATCACACTTAGTAGCTTAGTAGAGGAACCTGAACTGAACTTAAACAAGGACTGCAAGGAATGCTCAGCCTCACTCAGGCACTTATCACTGAAAGCAACTCCACCAAAAGGTGGAGGCTCCTTAGATTCAACTTTGACATGCACCACCTAGCAAACAGAATTTATTTCTCCCTGGAAAATTCTGCACGTTTGCTTCTCAGTCTTGATAACCGCTAAACCACTGCCATATGCCTCTGGGACCAATTCATATGCATGCAGGATAGCAGCCGTAACAACCTAAAATGTCACTCAAAGAGGAATTGCCTCCTGGGCCTTTCCTATCAAGTCACACTCAAACAGTAACATCCAACGTTCCTCAGGCCATTCCAAAGTGGTTAGCCACATGTTCAAAATGGAAAAAGTATTTTTCTCAGAGAATGGGGGAACTAGATTTATGCTTTCCAATATCAAACCGAGCAGAAGACCCAGACAATACAGAGGATCCAGTTGAGTCCCAACTCGTGTTCCTTGATCTGTTCCCTCGTTCGCCAGCTCCTTCAGTTTAAGTTCGAAGTTAAGTAACTAACTTCTTATATGCACAGGCTGGTCAATAACGTGTACCTTTACCTTTCACCTTGTGACAAGGTGCCACATAACCGGGGTCCGTGACAGACAGAGACATAGGCAGGTGGAGAGTTCAATGGCCAGCAGGCCGTTTTATTGGCAAACCCGCAACGTAACGGGCCCGGGTCTCGACGGCAGCTGAACGTCGGCGCCGTCTCCTCCGCTGGCCGCCCGCCCCGGTCCCGGTGGGCCAACCGCGAAGCCCCAAGGCTGCCCCAGCCTGCCAGGCTTCCTGGACGCTTTTCAGCTCCAACCCCGGCTGATCAGCCCTTGCAGGCGGCTCCCGACTGCCTCTCCGGACCTCCGCTGGACGCCGCGGCAGGAGACGGCCCGTCGCTGGCTCCGCTCTCCACCCAGCCGACCGGATCCTGCATCCACGTCAGCGCCTCAAACACTCTGTCGCAATCAGTCTCTCACCCTGGTTCCACATCCACATACAGGTTAAAAAGGGCCCGGCTGCAATCAGGCTTATTTGGCCGCAGCCGGTCCCGGATCCAGGGTAGATTCAACTCTCCCCTGGATCCCAGTTAAGCCACACACCTGCATTGTGCAGTGCCTCCACAGGATCACTTGACACCTGCCATTTAACAAGCTGTACCAAGATAGCACACGTGGCAACTCAAAAAGCAGCACAGACCACGTCTCTCCTAAACTGAAAGGCTACAAGACAGAGCTACACAATGCAACACAACCAAACACAAAGGGTTATAAAAGCAAGTGCCACTAATATCTCAAATGACCTGCCGAACACGCAGCCTACAGAAAACCTCACACTCAAAAACCTATAAAGAAATGTGATTCTTCCTACCCTAAGAGGATAGAGGGTAAGCAAAATGTAGTCCCTGCAAAAATGATGAACACACACAAACAAAATGAGACACAGACAGAGCGAGAGCATGAATACCGACATTCATCACTCAAAACTGTTAGCCTCAAGTATTACTAGGGGTACAAAAGACAGTCTACAGTCTAATGTGATGTCAAATTACAGTCGAGCCCTCAGTAAAGAACTACTGAACACACGGTAGGAAATGTACTGTCTCCCTACCCCTCACACAAGACATGGTAAGTGTGAAGCTCAAAGACCATGGACTGTCACCACATGCTATCACCAGATCCAACTAGTGTGATTAACCGTCTCTACAACTTACCTGTCTTAACTGAAGCCCGATCTGGTACCCTAGGATTACTGCAAAAAAGGTAACCCCATGCCCCCATTATGTTACCTGGCTCACGAGCTGCAAAACCAAGTGGACAAAAAGTTAAATCAAAGAATTAATTAATTAATCACAAAACAGGAGAAAGCAACAAACTGCTGCCTCGATTCTGGTCAGGGAGTGAGAATGGGTATGAGGGAAGGCCTCCTATAAGCCCACGCCAAACCCACATAGGTGCATTCAAGCAGCCTGTGTCTCTGGAATACGTGACACTCTTGGCCAATTCTGGACACCCGTGTCAAAACTCAATGGTATGAAATTTTATTTTTTAGCTTCTAGAATATGTATGATTTCACAACACTCATCAAAAACCTAAAAAAAAAAGTGCTAAAACATCATAAACAGCATCAAAGAGTGTCTGAATTGGCCACCAGTACACTACCTGAAAGAAAAACCACACACACACTTGGACAGACACGTGGAGTACTACGTGAGAAAATATGCCCAGTTAGTCTTATACTCTATGATATGACCATGAAGGGTGGTCGGTTCACAGTGTGCCTCAGTCGCTTACAACTTGACATTTTCTGTCCAAGCCCTTTGTGGTCCCGACTGGCACGGATGGATTTGGATCGGAGTGGGCTGAGTTTCTCGCTTATTTGTTTTTGGTTGGATCTTGTGGAAGAATTTATGTACTTATGTATCTTATGTTGATTCTACATAAGTCGTGTTGATATTATGTCTTTGTGCTGACGCTACAATTACGTCTTTGTGCTGACGCTACCCCCTTGGTGAAGGCACATTCTGTAGGCCAAAGGTCAGGATACGTATAAACCATACTGGAAGGCTGGTAACTAGGACCCCACCCAGCCTTCACCCAGGATGTTCCCAAATAGCACGCATTGTTCAATAATTATCATAGCGACCTTGCAGATGTGTAGAAGCTACCCCCCTTACCTCCTATCTAGCCCTTATTAGGAACTACTTTGCTAGTGCGGTAGAAAGTTACCCCCCTCTTTTTGTTTTCCTTAAGCTTTATAATCTCTGCCCAGAGGCTCCTCTGGCAGAGATCCGCATACCTACCCATGTGTGTGTATCTCTCCTGATCAGTATTGTACTGCATTGTATTCTGTGTGTTAATAAATGTGCTCATGTGATTCATGATTGGAAGGACTTCTGTCTAGATCTGAATTTATTCAACAGATCTGAACTCACAGAAAGATGTTAACACTCACACTCAGTGCAGGTTAAGCCAGGCCAGTTTGGGTTGAGTGAAGCTCTGCTTACTTTCATGTGATAGGTTGGGTTAATATTACCTAGAAGTAGACCCTGAGTGGACAATTACATCTTCTTTAAAAAAAATCTGGAGGACAAACAAAACAGTTTCAAGTAAATTAAGAAGAGGCGTGTTTTTGTACCTTATTGTGTTACTCTGCACAATTTGAACATCCTGATGAAATCTCTGCATACATCCAATGACTGCCACTGCTCTTTACTTGTGGCCTCCAAATTGATCAATTACCATTCTGCATTGGCAGGCTATTGCTCGTGACAGTGTTTTATGTTAATTGTACATTTCCTGTCTATGCAGCAATTACCCAAAGTAGCACAACGAAGATATTCAAATCCAATATAGATTTAGGATAGGAATCAGGCTTATGTTGGCCGGGGTCGTCTATATGCAAAGTGTAGTGTTCTCCAGGGTAGAGCCCTCGGCGCAGCGTGTCCTGCACCGATGATGTGAGGACCGGCTGAAGTGGTCATCCAGAGATGCTGGGGATTCAGCACCGACATCACTGCGACCTGCCTCACTGGCACATGGAAGACAGAGACTTCTCCTTTGCAGCCTTGGGGGAAAGAAGTGAGAGAAAGGAGGAAAGAGGGAGGAAGGGAGTAAAGAGAAAATGGAGTATGAAAAGAACGGTTGAGAGTGAGAGAGAGAAAAGAGGGATGTGGAAGACAGAGAGAGAGTGGGACCAGGGAAATGCTCTAAAAATTAAATCTTGAAGTGGAAAGACAAGCAAAAATGTATTTAATCCTTTTGACTGAAACATTTTAGGACCATGAAAAGATGCTGTGACTTCTTGAGTTGCTTTATTTAAAGTATATACTATTCCTCCGCTAAATGCAACGCTATGATTTTCAGTTTTACCTTCTCTTTCTAGCTGATAATCCATGGTGGACTTGAACCCAGAGGAAAAGAGCTGCATGTCCCATCCTGCAGCTGCATGTCTCCTGGATGATGAAAAATCAACTAACTTATATTTTGCCTGGATTCAGTTAATAGTACTTTAAATCACAGACTGTCTAACATGTTGCATGACATACATTTCTTCCAGAAGGATGGAAAGTATGTAGCCCTTCTTTCAAACCAGCAGGGTCACCCATGGGTGGTGTGGGCCGTTTCAAGCTCGATTAAAAGGAAAAAAACTAAAGCAAATACATCATAGTTGTTTTGGTGTCTACATCAATACATACAAACACACATGCAGGTATATACGCATGCATGCAGACACACACACACACACACACACACACACACACACACACACACACACACACACACACACACACACACACACACACACACACACACACACACACACACACAACAGAACATGAAAACCCTAAAATGTAAAATGCAGCCCTGCCTTTGGCTCCAGAAGAGGGCGCTGTGACTCCACCGTTCACAGAAACTGCTTCACGTAAACTCTTCATTTGCTGCTTTTGAAACAAACTCACACCACAGGTTTTCTTGAACGCTTTCAGTACTAACAAAAGCATTTCAGCCAAATACAATGTCTCTGTAAAAGAATAAGACTTTACGTTAAATTTTGAAAAAAAAAATCAACGGGAGAGTGACATTGGAACTAAAATTGGTCTGAATGAGACATTTTCTACTGAATTTAATGAATCTAGTTTGAATCCACCATCACATTTATTGACATTTCACTTCACATTTTTGAGACAATGTCACTGAGACAATGTCACTGAGACAATGTCACTGAGACAATGTCACTGAGACAATGCCAATTTGAACATTACTTGGGAAGACCAGTATCAAATAGTTTGAGCACTAAAGCCCCTGTCCATGCCATTCATTAGGGTGGGAGTTGTTTGTAATTACATGGATGAAATGAAACATTTCTTCTCAGCCTGAGACCCACGTTCAGTAAAATGTTTCAGCGCTCTTGGCATGTGATGACTCAGAAACATGCCAAACATTTTGAGTCTGAATTTGAGGACTTTGTTGGATTTTGAATGTGGACAGTCTGATGTCTCGCAGAGTTTTTCTTTCCTTTTTCAGAAAGTCCATTGAATGTACATAAAAAAAACCCCACAAGAATGACAACATAGCAGGAGGAGGCATAATGGTCCACTGATGGTCCCCCAGGTAAACTCAGTAGTCCACTGAGTCGCCACTGGGACACAAACTTCATTGAGTTTGATTGAATGTTTGAATGACAGCTCTGTTCTTCTGCCGCCCATCCTCATCTTGTCTTCCACACACGTCCAACTTGTCCCTCGCTTCTGACACCCCCAGACTCTTTGATCACTCCGCATGTTTGTACTGCACTGCAGAGACTACTGAAGACTACATCGAGAGGAGAAGAGAAAAAAGAGAGAGAGAGAGGGGGGGGGGGTGGGATTGGAGAGAAAGAACATTCCAGCTCTTTGTTTTCTCTCTGCGGCATCTTGTCTTGTGGGAGTGAAGCTCTTTGAGGGAGAATCTGAGGACTTAATGCTGTACGTGTGTTTGTGTGTGTGTGTGTGTGTGTGTGTGTGTGCACGCGCAGAAACCCGTGAGACCACGACAGTCTCTCTCTCTCTCTCTCTCTCTCTCTCTTTGACTTCTAAAAGTCCTCCAGTGGCCTGAGACATGAAGCTACCACGTCCTCAGATAACTACAGGATTTGCGTGCAGAAAGACAGACCGCGTGAAGGAAGAGCAAGAGAGAAAGTGAAAAGAGAAGAGAGAGAGAGAGAGAGAGAGAGAGAAAGAGCTAAGGGTAAGAAAAACAGTTGTAAGGAAAGGAAATTTAACAACAAAAAAGAAAAAGTACAAGAAGATAAAGACAGAGTACGAGGGACACAGGGTACAAGAGAAAGGAATAAAGAACACTGAGAACAAGAGAGTAAGTAAGAATAAAGAGATCAATTTAGAGGTAGAGGAGGAGAGAGAAGTACACTCAATGGGATAACAAGGACAGGTGTCATTCATCTGTCAAGGTGATAAGAAGTACAGTTGCCAGTCTCCCTCACAGATGATGCTCCTGCTGGTTTATTGACTTTGTGTCTGCTCGAGTTCAAACTGCGGTTAACTGCTGAGCCTTGGATTGGCACCTACCTACCAGAGTGAGGCTACAGAGGGATCTCAGGTGACGTAACACACCCTCTGGCGGCCAAAGTGGAAGTCCTCACCTTGGGCAACAATAGCTGTGCATTTCTAAATGTATGACTTGGCCGTCTCACCAGAATTCAATAGACATTCTCAATTTCTGTGCTGTTTTTGACTGCAAGATAACCATATTTATTTGAAGTGCATCCTCTCTTCTGTCTTCTTCCCCATCTTTGATCACCAATCAATGCCTTTGACATGTCAGACTGTTTAAGAGGCAATCTTTACAGTATGATCAGATGTGTGGACGGTGTCTGGTCAAGCATGTTGCTTGAAGTGTTACTTCTTGCATCACCTTCTTGCAAGATCTGTCTAGACACACTGAGTGGTTCAATCGTAATAGTCTTAAAGCACCACACTGTAATCACGTCCTCTTGTTCAGCTTTGCTGATGTAGAAACTAAATGTGATATTGCAATTTGACATGGGTCATCTTGAAACTACACTCACTAAAATGTCTGGTTTCCAAGGGTTTTTGTTGAGAACGTAGGCGTGGCTCTGCCTTGACTTTTTTATTGTAGTCCTGTGAAAGAGAGATCAGAGAGTTCTTGTAGATAAAAGTTTCTAAAATCAACATCGACCCTCTTTTCTTCAGAATGATTCACAATCAGACAAACATGATATTATAGATGAAACATTTTAAACACGCAACTCAAATGTTCTATATATAAATGTTCATTTATAGTGAAGAACAATCAAAGGGACCAGTAGGGAAATGACGGAACCCAAATGGAAACCTCTAAACCTCGCTAATGTCTGTCTAATACTATGTCTCTAATCATGTAGCCGACTTTACTTAAGTTGACTTTACTGCTATGTGGAAAATAAAGATGACCAAAACACAAGTGACATAGAAACTGTGGCTTGGCTGCAAATTGTGAAGCCTGTTGTTGGAGATCTGAGCCTCTGGTTCTTCATAAAGAAGTTCTGGAGCTTTCTGGTAGGGGAACTCCTCATGTGGTGGGCAATTGATTGCCTAAGGCAAGCTGCCAGGTGCTCCCCCTGCAGGCAATTCCTCAGTTCATTTTTCACTTGCAATTAAATAAGTCGGTCTGAACTGCAAACCAAAGGTTGCACTCTGCGATTGTACAGCAACCAGCGGATGGTGGATTAAACTGGAATTTCTGCCCCGAAAGAGGCAGAAATACAAATCTTTTTCCATATCCCGAGCCAAGCGATTTCCCCTGGTTACACCTGGTTATTCGTCAATTTGACCTTAGTTGTAGAGTCTAGATCTAGATAGCTAGCTAACATCAGCTTTGCTAGTTAACTCTCGTGTTGCTTCCCAGATGCTCTGTGTGACTGAAGAGGTGAGGTGAATTTGAGGAGATGAGGAAACGCAAATATGCATTTATATTTTCAGTATGAAGAGCAATGATCTTACTGTGGTGGGCCGAGATGGTAGAATACATATTGGGTAAATGCTGCAGGTTTACTCTCTCTGGGTGTGAGTTTGATTTGAATGAAAAAGAGAACAGAAACTTTAAACACCAATGCCACTTCTGGCTACCCTGGTCACACAGAAGTGCACAGGCAAGGCAATTGAGTTGTTCTTAATTTGCAGTCTTTAATTTTCAGGGTGTAAGAGAAAAGTAATGTAGCAAATTATTATCCAACAAGTACAAAGTAATACCAATAGTTTTGATTAACAAGTAATGAGTAATGTAGGCTTTGTCTTGAGTACCAAAGCCCAACTCTTAATAGGATGAGATAGGTCGTAAATAAGACCTGAATACAACAGGAGTGACCTGAGTGATCAGTTTTCCTCTTGACTAAAGTGAAAATCATACAGTCATGTGACCTGGCAGCTCATTGTTGTGAATGAAGTTGACTTTACCAAGCGAGAGTCAAGTCTGACGTTCAAAGTTTATTTGTATGAATGCATTCAGGGAGCGACAGAGAACCAACAGGGTGAATAGCATTTGCCTGTCTGCCCACTTGTCTAACCTTGGAGGAGGTGCTGTTCCCTTTTATCCTCTCTTTACAGACAAGAGATTGTTCAGGTATTATGATGAAGGGGTTTGTGAACGGTTTGTGTTGTCTCTTTCTGGTGCCTCTATCAACTGGCCTCGTCAGTTGATAGACTGCCCCTCTTGACCTCTGACTTCCTCCTCCCTTCACTTTGAGGACCGTGTCACCTATTCTAATATACATTCTGCAGTTGTGTCGCCAAATGTTGGATGAAGTTACACAAACTGGATGAAGTTACAGTAAAACATGATGCAAAGAAAGCGTCTCAACATATTGTGATTACAACCATAGAAGTTGGAAGTAGCATCTGGTCTTATTTGATTAAATTAATGAAATTTTAGATGAGACTGACGTTCACTCTCTGATGAAAAATTGGCTATTAAGGCACCATTTATCACCTCTATAGTCGGCATTTATATAACCTGCCTATTCAAAGGTATCCTGCCATTTGTTCAAGTTCCGTTCTGTTGTGCAGTATGTGATTTCTTACCCACAGTGTCGTGACAAGAGTGTAGGCTAGCAACATAATGCGTTATTTGAATTGAAGGTCAAATGACTTTCATTTTACTGACTTCCTTCTCTGAAATGTAGATATTCAGCACCTTGGAGAGCGACAAGCTCTAAAGGGAAAGGGAAACACACACACACACACACACACACACACACACACACACACACACACACACACACACACACACACACACACACACACACACACTGGGTAGGCCTCAATGAAAACAGAATGATTTTGAACTATTTCATTCAAATAAATGTTCACCAAAGTCAAAGTCAGAATGAGGGAGGTTGATAGACAACTTCTTTCTTTCTTTCTCTCTTTTATTTTCATCCTCCTTGCTTCCCTAATTATTTCTTATTCTATACTGCATCACCTCTTCTTTGTTCCTGTGCTCTTTTGCTTCACTCTGCCATACATCTTTCTTTTTGCTACTCCACAATATTACTGACCCTTCCTCCATCTTCCCTAACTCCAGTTGTTTCCCCTTATCTCTACTGTGTTTGGTTATTCTCCTCTCTTCTCTTGGTTCTGTTCTCTTCTGTTCTGTGGATGAGAGCAGGGCATGTAATGTGTACTCACGTATGCATCTCTCCATGTTTTGGTCCATTCTTTACACGTGGCACCAAAACAGAGGGATCTAATTGCTTCTCTCTCAAGCAGAGAGGGTAAAGCCGAGCCTCCCCAGCTTTGCCAGTTTAGCAGAGGAAGTTGCTTTCCCCCACTTTTTCTCAATAGTAAAAAGGAAGGCCTAATCTTATTAGTGGTGGGATTCCAGTAAGCCTAATTTGCTGTATTATGAAACATCAAGGTAATCTAATGGCTCTTTAAAGGATACAAGAGAGATTACACAAAATGGACTGCAGCGTTCAGATAATGAAGACTTCCCAAAATAAGCAATAAATAAATAAATGAAAATAAATGAAAAAAAAAATAAAATAAAACTGTCTATGTTATCACTTACAAAGACGCACACATGCATGAAAAGAAAACACGGCGTAAATGGATGAATCTATTCGCAATATACACGCACAAATGACTGAAAACATACTGTTTGCACACACACACACACACACATACATTCACACAGACAAAAAACAGACACACACATATGCCCGTGTGGAGAGATTTGCAAATGAACCTAACTCCCTCTTTGACAAACCCCACATCTATCAAAGAGGCCTCAGCAGGAGCTGGCCAGCGCTCGTCTCCTCCTCTCATCCTTTTCTCTGCTTCCACCATCCTTCTTTTTTACCTCTCAGGGGATTTCTCAACAAAATTCAAAGCGAAAGGATTTTAGAAGCTAACATTCACAGCTTTGTTTGGAGATTAGTCAATGAGAAGAAAGACGATGCTCGTGTGTGTATACGTCAGTGTGTGTGTGTGTGTGTGTGTGTGTTACGAACGAGTGCGGGTACGCGTGTGTTCTTGTGGCCGCCCTTTGTTGACAGCCGATGCAGAGTTAATGTGATAATGACAAGCAGAGAAGCAATTTGTTTCCTACGGAGCCATTTCATTCAGCCATTGTGGCGGGTCAAGAGGTCCACAGCACAGCGACATCGGCAGACAGTTAAGCATCTGATATTTACAGGCAATCATAGTCACATCACCGCAAGGTATTGACGATAAGTATCACTGTTATCACTTATCTCCTCTAAGACTGTCATTCTTTCCCTCTCACTCGTTTCGTCTAGAATTGAGTTTTTCTTCAAACAAGGGGGAACAATTTTTGCCAGTGAGGTGATATAATTGTTGACTTGTTTCCAATGCAGTTTCACCTGTTTCTTGTTTCTTGAATTAAATAACAATATATTGAAACAAGGCAGATCATTACATAATTTCAGCAAATTAATAATGAATAATAATTTGCACTGGAAACAAGTGAAATTATCATTGGCTGTTTTTTTTTTTATAGATATAACATAATATAGACATAACCACACAAATGCACAGATATGAATGTACACACACACACCCACCCACACTAGCATGGGTCAGGCAGTGATTAAAGCAGTGTTTCTCTACAGTTGAACTTGCCTCCAACCTTTTACTGCGTAATGAGAAGCAAAGATATTCAAAGAGCTTCAGTCTAACCTTCACTCACCTTCTGGGTTTTAACATGCTGTAAAGCATCTCATCACCCTTCATCAGACTTCCAAATATCACCGAAAACGCCTCTCACGAACACTCTGTAATGTACCACACCCATTTCTCTCCTATCCTACCTCCTCACCAAGTCAACAAGACCTCTGGCTTTGACCAGATCCTTGGCTGCGGGATCTGAACTCCAATTTCCCCAGTGTGTTTGTAACCTCGCCTTTCTAGGAAAGCACTGATAACACAGTCAAGGATGAATAGCAAACGGGAAGGGACATAATGGGATACTCTTGGGATTTGTGTTGGCAAGTGCGCCCCACTTAGTGCTTGGCCAAAACAACTCTGACAGCATGTTAATGCTAGTGAGGCGACGGGTGCCAATACCCTACCCCGTATTAAGTTTTTCCACTAGAGCAGATGCCATATGTTCTTCTCTGCCAGAGCCACATGTCCCCTTCCCTTTCAGCTTCGCCTTAAAGGGGCCCAGTGTAAATGAGGGGAAAATTAACAGATTTTTTCCTCAACTTTCTGTCGCTAATGTGTTCCTGTGTTCAAACGCCAGTGCAAGTTGGGAAATGAACAGTCTTACGGAAAACAAGCAAGTAAATAAATAAATAAATGAGAAGTGTCACCGCTCTTTGTTTCTTCATCATGAAAGCAGCCTATTTTACATTTATACTGGCTCCTCTACTTTCACTTTTTTTTGTAGGGATGGATTTCCATATGGTGGATGATCCCTGTCATATATATATCGCAATCCTAACACAAGCCCAAAAGATGAAACTCTCTTTCAGTTGGAATGTTTATTTGCTGGATCAGTTGCAGGTGTACAAGTGTGTCTGTAATTGTGTGTGTGTGTGTGTGTGTGTGTGTGTGTGTGTGTGTGTGTGTGTGTGTGTGTGTGTGTGTGTGTGTGTGTGTGTGTGTGTGTGTGTGAGTGTGTGTGTGTAATAGAGAGTGAGACGCTATACGATGGGGACACGCAAGGCAAAAACAAAATGAGGAAAAAGATTGTGTTTACTTCTCCGACATGAATGTGAAAAATCAACATCTTTCTTCTCACTCATTTCTCTCATTGTTTCTCCTTATTTTGATGGAACCTGCAAGTGTGTGTGTGAGAGTGTGAGTGTGTGTGTGTGTGAGAGAGAGAGAGAGAGAGAGAGAGAGCAGAAACAAGCAGTTTGCTTGCTCTGCTGTGTTCTCACAGGAAGTTACAGACTCTTGCGATTTCTCTTTCTCCTGTTTTGATGAAGGCAAACTTTATCACAGACCACGCCGTCAACTCACATCAACTTGTCAGTGACGGAAAGCAAGCGCGTGTCTGTTTCCATGCTCTTCAGACAGTCAGTTGGTTATCATTTGAGAGCGGGAAGTGAGAATTCGCAGAAACACACACACACACACACACACACACACACCTTGGCATGCACACATAGACAGACACACATCCAAACATCAAAACAGCCACAGTCTTCCTAAACTTCTCTGACTAGTTTTCTGCCTGTCTCTCTCCCCCTGTCACTCTTTCTCTCTTTCTCTCTCTCTCTCTATTACATTGTCCAATCTAAACAAAACACTTCAGATTTGTGTTGCCACCATGTTTACTCTGGCTTACCCGTCTCTCAAATTGAGTTTAGATCAGTAATTATTGGACAGATTGCTTTTTTTTTTCCTTCCTGTTTTTGTTCTTTCTCTCATTCTCTCCATCTCTATTCCTTGCTCTCCTCTCTCTTTCATATTTATCCTGCGTTACCCCCATCTGAATAAAACACTTGTGACTTGTTTTGGATTCCATTTGTGTGGCGAGATATTTCCAGGCACCTTATTACCAACAGAGGGACGCGTTTGTTTATTCAGTTTCACCATCTGATCCATCAGTAGCCGAAGTTTGGCCTTCGTCTTTCTTTTATGGGATGGATTTACTTTTTCTATCAATCTCTCTCTCTCTCTCTCTCTCCAAACTGTATCATTACATCAACTTTGCCTCCTACATCATCCGGTGGGTATTATCATGTATATATTTATGACTGTTTATTTCTGTCGTCTCCCTCTCTGCCTGGGCAGGCCCAGACTGTAAACCTTATCAAACATTCTGTCTGATCAGACCCATGAATTATGAATAGAGGAACAAACAAATGTGTGTGAGAGTGTGTATGAGGGAGAGAGAGAGAAAGAGAAAGAGACAGTGAAAAAGACAGTGGGATTGAGTCTGATCAGGATTAATGAGTCGTGATAATGAGAGCAAACAATTGTTTGATAGTGGGAGAGGAAGCCCCGAGGACGTCTCAGTTGAGAGAGAGAGAAAACAGAGGAAAAGTATTTTGTGTACTTTTCAAGTGTGTGTAATTGTGTTTGTGTGCGTGTGTGTGTGTGAGTGCATGTGTGTCAGAGTCTCCAGGACATCCTCATTTGAACTTGTCATTACAACCATGTGACCAAATCATTTAAACGTGTGTGTGTGTGCATGTATGACTCACAATGCATTCAATGCTCTCTGACAGAAACTCATTCGTTTCAAACTAGGATATTGACATTGAGTGTCGCTGCTGCTTCGTTGAGTTGCTGATGCATTTTGTGGCAATGCAGCTGTTGCATGTGATTTTGTTTTCTTTCGACAGTGTTTTCATGATGAAAACATTTTCCTAGTTCCAAGGAAAATGTATGTCATCAGCCTAACACTATGAGGTTTACCATGCAGCAATATTATGGGCAGGATCATGGCCGGTGTGCCAAAATGTTTTTTCATTTCTTTGACTGACTCACTACACTAGGATAATGTTGCAATACTAAATTGTGATCGTTGCCTAGTATGGTGAGTAGCTTCACCCAATCAGTTTAATCTCAATTCTGAATGAATGAATGCTGCATCAAGTGCTAAGCCTCAGCGTTCCTTCATTTGTACACATGAATGTGTACAACAGGCAGCAATGATCGTGAGCTGTCAGATTATTCCCCTTTCATCACGAGATACTAGATATCTATTCTCTTATCTATTACTTTCATGTTACAGAATGCGTTTGACATAAACCTCTCCAACCCCCAATCACACTCTTTAATTCCCATTGATCTGGCTGGCATGATTCTGGGATGGCTGCCTGAAAGGCTAATCTATCAGAGAGAAAGAGGGAGTAGGAATGTGCAGGAAAATCCATAGGAAACCCTCTGGGAATAGAGTTGGAAATAGCAGGGAAGCTGTGCAGATAATGCGAGCTCAGGTAGACTTTAATAGGGCTGGGTTTGGTTTCCCAATAGTATCTCAGCACTAACATTGTCTTTGTTCCATTGAATTACAAAAAGAGCTGTGATGATCCTGACTGTAGGACACTTGGGGGATATTTTAGCCTGATTTGCCAGGGCCAGAAACAGACCTGGCTCTATGTGGGGACAGTAGAGAAGACTCTTGAGGAAGAGAAAACAAATAATATACAGTTTTTTACAATCACTTTGTTACTAATTTCAGAACCTTGATGTCATTTAAAACTCTAGACACAAAACTCACAACCGATGATCAAAATGCAAATTTTTCAAAACTCTAACACTTTTTCCAATTGGTTGGATACAACATATAGAAACCTCAGATCATTGGTTCATTGAACTAAAATCACCTGTTCAAAATGACACAACTTAACATCAAAGTATTACCAGTTCAAAATGCAATTCACACATTACATCTGAGACGACTGTCTGTTCATGTCATTACATGAATCTAACTATCAATTAATACAACTGATCAAAATGATAAGTAACTGTTAAATTACTCTTAATGCTTAGTTTTATGGAAACTGAAGAACAATAATGAGATCCATTAACACCAATTACCGTGGAACATGAACCAACTGGACTACATAACTATGGGTGTAATATTTGATCATCATTCTTTATCAGACACTGTTTCTATGGTCCCATGTACCACTTTTCCAGACCATGTTTTCAGATTTGACATTACTGTATGTATGCAGGCCCTTGTAATTGCTTTTCCAATACTGCCAACTCATTACTGATGAGTATACAGTAAAATGAGTGGTATCCACCTACAACAACATAGCGATAACATGGAGCCGGCAGGTGATCCAGGTCACAATAGAGGTCAAGCAGTGGGAGGACGAAGACGAGGAAGACGTGGTGGTCAAAGGAACGGCAGGGGACAAGCACCCCTTCTGAGAGGTGTCGTATTGTATTGGATCATGTCAGGTTCCACCATGTTCAAATGGTGCAAGCATGGTTTCAGGCCCATCCACAATTTACCACCCTGTACTTACCCCCATACTCTCCTTTCCTTAAGCCAATTGAGGAATTTTTCTCCACATGGAGGTGGAAGGTATATGATAGGCGCCCTGATGAACAAGTCACCCTTCTCCAGGCCATGGATGATGCATGCAGTGACATCACGGCAGGCCAGTGTCAGGCCTGGATTCACCATGCCTGAAGATTGTTCCCAAGATGTTTGGGATAAAAACATCCATTGTGATGTGGATGAGAACTTGTGGCCAAATCCATATGAAGGGTTGATGGAAATATAGACGTACAGTAATCGATCCTTTGTTTTGCTTTTTACAGTAAGCCAGGTGAGGAACACAGCAGTTGATGTTTTACTGTATTTTGTTTTTGTATCTAATTCTTTTTGCAACGATTCCACTGTGTCTGTAGTATTCTCTCTACTAGTCCTTTTACAGTGATGTATTTATGTGTAATACCACAATGAAACACGTATCACATATTTTGTACTACAATATTTAATGATTGTACAAACAACTAAACAGTGAAACTATCGGTATCTTGTGTGTGTGTGTGATCGAACTTAATGTTCGTCTGGTATTTCATGATAAATGAGTTATTTGAACCTAGTGATTCTGCAAGTGCAAGGTGTCTTTAAAGATATGAACGCACAGTGCAATGGTTTGAACATTGGACAGCCTGTGTTACAAGTGATGACCGTTTTGAGTTTTGTGTCTAGAGTTTTGAAAAATTACATCAAGGTTCTGAAATTAGTGACAAAGTGATTGTAAAAAAGTAATAAAAAAATATCAGTTGTGAGATAACAGCTTATTAATACATAAACAAAGAAAAAAAAAGGTGGCAGTATGTTCTTGGGAGTTGCAGTTATCCCACATCTGCAACTGGTATTTTTAAGACTGTGACTATTATGTTGTGCTCCCTCTTTTTTGTCACCGTCTAAAAGCTTTCCAAAACTACACAAAACTGGAGAGAGTGTTAGAGTTCAACTTCAGATGCCCCTTTGGTTAGAGATCCTGTACTTAAATTGGCAATGGGTGAGAGAAGTCATGCTCTTGATCAGCAAAAGGCTTATATATTGTGTGTGTGTCCTCTTTGAACACTGTGCCCACCGTATCTGTCTGCCAAGGTTTACTTCCTCCCACACACCTGGAGTGCCACCTGGTCCCCCCACCAGGCCTTTACACACACACACACACCTACACACACACACACACACACACACACACACACACACACACACACACACACACACAGCTCAAAACTCACCTTGACATGTGTGATGTGTGTGTAACATCATGAGCAGTGCTGTTCACTTAGAAGAGGAACAGGCTAGCCTTCTGTTCAGCCTCCAGGTTAAGTATCGATTCTTCTCTTCCTTCTCCCTCTCTCTCTGCAACTCTTTCTCTCTCCATCTCATTACTAACTACTCTTTCAAACCTAACAGTCATTTACTACTACTTTTACTACCAACTACTTCTTTTTTTTTTTGCTCTTTGTCTTTGATCATCTCATTCATCGTATTCTACTTTCTCTTCTAATTACAAGTTCCCCTTCACAACATCTTATGCTGTTTATGAAACTTTCTTCCCCAGAAACATTTGGTCTCTTACAGTCACGTCTGCTTGGCTAACTTCCATTTCAATCAGAAGCCACATTTCTGTAGCAAAGGCGAACCTTTCAGCACTTGTTCCCTCGGAAAACTGTCCACAATCTTTAATCAGGAATCTCTTACACGTGCACAAGAAACAACTTTTGTCAATACAGTTCCTTTCTTCCCTACGTGCACTGAGAGAGTAACAAACAACAACTACAATTCATACTCATAATTAATCAAATCATAAGGTCTGAAAACAATAGTGTCTTTTTTCTGCCTAAATGCACACTAATAAAAGAAAACATAAATCTTCAATTTATAGGTGAACCACTTTGTCACTTTGGAAGCCTGTTGCCTTGCTACAGCACCAACGGGCACCCATCCCGCTGACAGATAATAGTGCAGTGCAGAGTAACTGGAATTATGGGCTGTGATGTATTGAGTATTGATCTATAATGCATGCTGCTTGGAGGGAAAGAGCAGAATTGGAATTCCCCAGAAGGAGGGACGTTGATAGAATGGGCAACCCCCCCTGATCCTTCAGCGTTACCTACCCAACTTCAATCGCTGACCGAGAAGCTACGTGATCACGCTGAATGAAGTTAAATGTGAACGCAGAGTTGATGAAGTCACTGAAACTATTTCCTTCAATTATTGATAGGTGATCTTCATTGATAAATGCGCTGCTGCTGCTGCTGCTGCTGCTGCTGCTGTGTTTGAAGGTAGCAGCTTCGCAGGAGCGTGCAACACACAGGCGCTCATTCGCCCACGCAGGCACGATCAGGCACGTGCACGAACGCATGGGGATGTATACATGTCTATACATGCATACTGTACATGCACAAACAATGCACATGCAGACATCACAAAGCTGAAGAAGTTGATTAAATTCACACCTCTGAAAAACACCTAGCGAGGGTGTTTTTCAGAGGTGTGAATTTAATCAACATGAATGATACATGTAACACTGATGATTAAGCTCAACTCTTTAACAGGAGTTGCTATCGGTGTGAATAGTTGACGAAGTTAGTTAAACTCACTGCTCTCATTTAATTCATGACTGCACTTTCAAATTTGCTTGATCAGTAGCAAGTATGATTATCCCGGCGGGCACAGGGCTTGTGGGTTTTGAACCGCTGAGGAATCCGCCCCCGAGAAGAAGTTGTTAGTACCGTGAATGATACCTTACAATATTGGTGCCTGTTTGAACAAGATCATATAGTTGAGCCCAGGTGTTGTGATGCCTTGAGTCACTTTATCAGACTGGTAACGCAAGCACAGAGGCAGCAAGTTTGAAAGGGAAGATTGAAGCGGAGATGTGTTGTCGGCGAATGGAGGAGTGAAGAGAAAGTTAGAAAAGCGCTGCAGACAGAGCAGCAGGGGGTACGCAGACTAAACGAAAGCTATTTTTTAAGGGGGGTAAGATAGGGGAGTGAGAGTCAAATACAAGCGGTCTGTTTTGTAGCACTGCAAAGGCATAAAAACTGATGCAAGGCCTTGTAACGTGCACACACACACACGCACACGCACACACACACACACACACACACATTTAAATTATTTATTTTTGTCCACATCTTCACAAACACATCACGCTTAAAGACATTGAGCAAGCAATTGTCGACAAAACTCAGCAGCTTCACATGGGACCGCGACAAACAGGCAAATACATCAGATCAGTACATATAAATACAATACATAATCCATACTGCCAGCGCCTCAGGGGGTCCAAAGGCAGTTCTTTCACCACCCCGCACAGCTGTCAATAATAATTGATAACAAACAATGTATTGACAGCTGCTTGGGCCTCCATCTCAGCAGACCCATCCTCTGGGGACTCCTAGTCATTCGCTGGTAAATGTGATCCGAGCCACAGCTTTCAAAGTGTGGTTTGTATGTATGTATGTATGTATGTATGTATGTATGTATGTATGTATGTATGTATGTTTGTATGTATGTATGTTTGTATGTATGTATGTATGTATGAAATCAAATCACATTTTATTTGTATAGCACTGTTACAGTCTCTAAGGGCTTCACAGTGCCCAAGATGTGAAACAGTAAATGGTTAGTACACAACATCCTCCAGCCTTGGACCCGCAACAAAGGACAAGGAAAAACTCCCACAAAACCTTTTAGGAAAAAATTGAAGAAACCTTGTGAGGGGGTGACTCAGAGACCCAGCCAACTTGTGTAAATTGTCTCATAAAAATCCCTGCAAAATCATTTTGAAAAAAGGTTCCCCTGAGAAAACGTTGAAACCATTGTTACCAAATATATAGACTTTTTTTCCAAGTTCAGACTCAGGTTTATTGCCAAGTATGTTTTTGCATACAAGGAATTTGCCTTGGTGTTTTGGTGCATAACTGAATAAGCCAGGGCAGGGTTGACAGTATGGCCATAAAAGAGCAGGTCATGCTAGTCATGTGGGGTTCACCCACAGTTTGAGCTTGTTAAGAGAGGGGTCCAACTGTCATATTCCAAAGCAGAGGACCCAACTCAGGAGTAAAAGCCAGAATGTGGGCGTTGTCTATCGATTAAAAGCCCCAATTAAAATACTTCATGAAATGGAGAGATCAAAAACGGAGGGGAGGGGAAACATGAAGGTAAATGTCAGACAGTCTAGGAGCATCTATTCAAGCTAGAGATGTGGCGTAATAAACTCTGCAAAGACATCCAAATACCACACTCTAATTATGTTATCAACATATGCCCCTACCATCAAAGCCAGTTTTTCATTTAAAGAAATACGCACGACCATGCCCTTTTCCCCGTGTCATATTCAAGCCCAGGCTAATGAAATCAAGAGCTATGTGAATAGGCAGTTACTCTGAAAAGTTGGGGAGGAAACCTGAAAACTTCACTCTCAAAAACTGTGTTGAGATGCGTCAACAAATGCACTGAAAAACACGCAACGTGCAAAAATATTTGTTCACATGAAAAAAATCATGTCTTGTCTTGTTAACACTTCTTTAACACCTGCTGTCTTTAATACATTTCTATGTGTGTTGAGGGAACACCACAAGCTCTCTAGTGATAGGAGGAAGCATTCCTGTGCTTCCTTTTCCACTCACTACCTTTTCAGTCTGACTCACCCAAGCACTTTCACAAACCTTGAGCAATATTATGTCTTGAGCCACTGCAAAAAAAAAGTTGTCTCATTGCTAAAAGTCTTACTGTAGTGTTATAACATAGGTTGTGCTTTGCTGCACATAGGTGGGAAAGCACCTTCCTCTTCGAACTGTGACTCATCGAAGCCATTTGAGTTTCAGCTGCATCCCTTATGCAACCAGAAGCACATGCCAGCGACTGAATCTGCTATTGACAACCTATTATTTCCACACCTCTCTTTTTAATTACAATATTGCTGTCAGAAAGTAGAAGTTGCCTAATATCGACATAACTGGTATTGATCGCCATGTGGCCTAATGGGGGATTGTCAAATACTTTGATGGTGGCTTGGAGGTATGCCTGCCCCGTCTCAAATTAATAGGTCATTGATTGGTCTCGGATCCAACGAACTGAACTCACCAAACTGGCCACACGCAGACAATGCTGATTGATTTCCTCTCTCTCTCTCTCTCTCTCTCTCTCTCTCTGGGGGTAGCCCTTAAGACAAGGTGTTTGTTACTGTGTGCATGTGTTTGAGGGAGGCCATGAGAGAAACAATGACAGACAGACAGTGTGATTTATGACAGTGATTGAGTGGGATGCCTTTAAGAATCCATTTTGTAATCTAATCTCCCGTTAGGTGAGAGGACTTCTTCCACGTGTGGCCTGTAGAGGTCCCTGTTGGACTGTAGCAGTGGTCAGAGCCGTGAGGCGGTGGGAGTTCAGGGATGCCACGACAGTGACTGTGCCTGTGACTGACTTCCATCTTCTCTGGCTAAGACAAAGTTAACAAGGGGGTTGGTGAGCAATTATTTTGTGCATATAGAGAGGCAACTGTATAGAGGCAATATAGACATAGAGATAATGCGTGTGTGTGTGTGAGGGAATGAGAGAGGGAGAGAGAGAGTGGGAGAGATAGTCAGAGAGAGTGTATGCATGCCTGTGTATGTGTGTGTGCATACCCATAGGAAAGCAAATCCAAGAAGAGATCTCATATATCTACCTGTGTGTGTGTGTGTGTGTGTGTGTGTGTGTGTGTGTGTGTGTGTGTGTGTGTGTGTGTGTGTGTGTGTACTTCTATCCATCACCAGTTTGAGTTTTAGACTTTCAAAGTGAGGACATTTTTGTGACGTGATGCCATTCCGGCTAGAATAAGATAGTTGAGATCAGTATTAGAATTAGGTGTAGGTTGGAGTTAGGATTAGACAGTTTAAATGAGTGTATCTGGTGTGTTCTTGCAGGTGTGTGTGTGTGTGTGTGTGTACGTGCGCGTGTATGCTCTATGAACAGTTAAAGTGTGTGACTGTGGAGAAAAGAAATGCAGGTTTTAGAGAGATAAATAAATGAAAGAATGACGACTCTCCTCTCATATTCAATTCCTCTCATTCCTTCCCTGTTTTTCTCTCCCTCTTTCTCTCTGGTGACTGCTCTTAGACTAAGAGCGAGAGACAGAGAGAGAGAGAGAGAGCGAGAGAGGAAAATGTAGGACCTGTGCTGACAATTCAACTTGAACAGAGAGAGGGACATAGAAAGGCAGAGATTGACAGAGAGAGAGAGACGTGGAGTTAGAGTGAAGGATCGAGAGTGTGTGAGAAGCAGAAGGAAAGAGAAAGATGGAGGACGTGATGACAGACAGAGATGGAAATGACAGAGAGAGGAGTGCTGAGAGCGGATGGTGAGGAAGGTTGCGGTGGAAATGTCTATCGGGTGACATGTGCATTAGCATCCAGTCAGAGAGAGAAGGCCATGACACTGACTAGCAGTGACATAGTGAGATGTGTAAAAGCTGTAAAAAAAAAAAAACCACCCCGCTATCAGTTCCTCTCCTCTCCGTCTATCCCATCCAGACTTTGCCTTTTTTCTTTCTCTCCTGGAGTCTGTCTCTCTCTCTCTCTCTCTCTCGTTCTCTGTGACCCTGTTCGCTTTACCTCCCTCTCTCTCTCTTTCCTGTGTGTCTGCCACCCCTCTCGTTTGCCTCTCGCTCTCTCTAAGAGAAACAGGAAGCAGTCCATTATCCTTTAGAGCCCACATCCTCTGAAGATTATTCTCAGTGGCCTGCAAAAAAGGAGAAGGTTTTGTTTGTGTGTGTGTGTGTGTGTGTGTGTGTGTGTGTGTGTGTGTGAGAGATGCGCTGTAACTATCTAAATCACCTCTGCTGAACTCTGTTTCTGTATCGCACGAGAGAGAAATGAAGACAGAGAGCGAGAAAGAGAGAGGGAGAGAGTTAAACACACAGCAGCAGTGGTTCTGTAAGTTCAGTGTGGGTATCATAGATGGATCGCATCCCTTTCTTTTTTTTTACTTGTTCCTGTTCCTCTTATTCCCTTCACCACCGCAGGAGAAGCAAATGTCAGTGAGTGTTAATTGCCGCCGCCTCGTCTCTCAAGCCCTGATGCACTAAAAGCACCGGAGCATATCAATCTGTGATGTGTGTGTAGTCGTGTGTGTGTGTGTGTGTGATGATTAGTAGAGTGTTCAGTAAAGTCAGTAAAGGCAATATGATTCAGTACGGTAGCGAGTGATGCACACAGTCAAAAGTAGTGAAAAATATTCTCGTCATGTTCACCTCCTTTCCTCTCCCTTGCTCTTCTCTTCCAATTTTCTTTCCATCCTTTCCTTTTCTCTCTGTTCCCTTTTCCTCTCCTCTTCTTCTCCTTCCCCATCTCCTCTGCGCACTCCCTCTCTCTCTCCTTTTAAAGAGGCATACAACCCTCTTTCCGGCTGACCCTGTGCAACATCAGCATAACACTGTTAGGTGATATAACAGAATATCACGCAGCGCCGCCTGATTAACAATCTGTCTGAGACGTGTTGTGCATCGGCTTGTTTCCTCCATTGGTTTTGGCTGCTGTCTCAGAGGACAGTGAAGAGACAATGACTGGGGTCCAAGAGCACTAATGGAATTAGGCACACTCATCAATGTGTGTGTGTGTGTATGTGTGTGTGTGTGTGTGTGTGTGTGTGAGAAAGAGAGAGAGAGATATGAGAAGGGCAGGGATATCATTCATGGTTGAGAATGCTCAGCCCCAGGACTGACACTGAACGAGGAAGAAAATACAGATTCAATACCCCCAGACAAACTGAGACATTTAGAATTGTTTTTTCCCGTTGCACAAGATGTGGGCATAGGAGCCAAATGCAGGTCAGTCAGTCGATCAGTCTTAATTAACCCCTATATGCCACTGCACTATCAAATTGATTTGAGATACTTGAGAAAACAATTGTATATATTTCTTTTTTTGGTTGGAATTTTTGTTAAACTCCCTCAATCCCTCCTTGTATTCTACAAGACAATGTGACGGCTGGCAGTGCCGATGCTGATGAGGGTCAATCTGACTAACTAATTCACAGTTTGATCTGCAGATCACCGGTCTGATCGCTGATTGAAATGATGCATTTTATGGTCTGTGTGACAGTTTTACCTCCTCAGTTACCTCCACAATTTGTTCAGGTAAAAACAAACAGCTCTCTCACCTCATACTGTGTGATGAAGTGTTAAAGTCTCACTAATTTACGTAAACTTTGCAACTGCAGTGGCTAATCTATGCATGGAAAAAGGTTTTAGTTACTGGTTTGAGGCTAACAGTTTTGTGCAACAGGAATTTGGCCAATGCTAACAAAACATTTTTCTAACAGGCTATGTTATGATACTGAAAGATAGCTAATCTACCGGAGCATAGCAATATAGTAGAGTGGGTCTGTTCTTCTTGACAATACATTGGGTGAGTGATGTGGTTATCCTGATTATTCCAGGACTGTACTGACTTAAACTTCAGCAACAATTGATGCTGCACAGCTAGCTGGGTGCCGCGGGGACTGGACAGAATCTGTGCAATTTCTCTTGCTCCCTCTCTCGGTCCTGCTTTTGCATCCTCCTGATCACTCACCTGCCCCATTTCTGTTTTGCTCTCTCTCTCTTTCTTTCTCTCTCTTAGGCAAGGTTGTCCTATCCCGGCTCTACTGCTTAGCCATAGAGCCTTTATTATGCAGGCTTAGGAACAGGCTCACCAGGTTCTCTTTGCCAGGTTTCCCGCAGAGCCCAGCTCTGACAGTATTAGCTTATGCTGATGATGTTAATGTTAATGTTGGCGATGACATTAATGCACGTGGGAGAGTAGGGGGCAGTACCCAGTCTGCCTATGGCTTTGAGGGGGGGGGGGGGGGGGGTTAAGGGACAGAACTGGGAGGGGATGTTGCAAAAAGTGACCGCTGAGCTTCTCCACTGTGGCACAAATAATGTGTGCTAGAGCCCCCAAAGGATCTACTGCAGGAGCTGCAGAAGAAACTGGTGCACTTCTTTTGGTCAGGCCGACATTGGACCAGAGCTGCAGTGTTATACCTCCCTGTGTAGGAGGAGGGTCAGGGGCTGGTGGACCTCCGGAGCAGGGTCACCGCTCTATGCCTACAAGCAGCCCGGAGACTGTTGTTGCATCCTGAGATAAACGGGAGAGGTCTGGCCTGGGCTCTCTTGAGGGGGCCTGGGTTACGATCGGCAGCTGTTATGGGTGAGTCTGGGGGAGGTGGACCTGTCATCGCTTCTTCCTTTCTACCTGGCTGTCCTCCAGGCCTGGTGAGGGACATTCACTGTGACCAGAGGCAGCGATAGCCCTTGGAGGAGCCCTTGTCCCATAACCCTCTGCTGTTCCGGTCCCCTAGTTTGCAGGCTGTTAGGGCAGGAGTCAGCAAGCCTGGTAACCTGGTGGGGGTAAGAGGCTGGAGGTCAGCAGCTTACCTGGCAACCAATATTGGTGCACAGTCTCACAGAGGAGCACAGCAGATTTTGGAGGGTTTCCAGGCTCCTTTCAGAAGTCACTGCAGGGACAGTTTGAGCTAGGCTGGTCAGAGGAGGGGGAGTGGGAGTTCCCATCACAGACTGTAGCTGTATCGGTCATTAACCTGCTGGACACAGAGAGCTCCATCCTGTCCTTGAACACACCACAGTTCTGGGATTTCCAGACGGTAAATAAAAAGGCTCTGTAAAGGCTCTGTGAAGGCCCACCACCGAGCTGCTCTGAGGGGAGTAAGACCATCGAGGTGGCTGGCACTCCCTGTACAAACCTCCCATAGGGAAGCGTACTGCTGATCTACAGCGGGGGATTGCTCACAGGGCCATCGCAATTTTTGGGCAGGCCAAGCTGGCTACCTGGAAGAGCAGGAAGGCTCAGATAGGCTCAGTCGAGGCAGGAAACATTACGCTGGCCTGGTAGCGAAGTCTACTTTTACAAGCTGGTGGAAAATGTTCCTCTTTTTGTGTCTGTGAGGGTGATCAATGGGGTCCTCTCTACTGATGATGAGGAGGGAAGCCTGGGGCTTTTTGTAGTGCAGGTCTTCTTTCCTTTTGTTAAAATGACTGGCTGAGGTTTTATTTTGACATGGCTTGTATTTGTTCATGGAGCAGTGAAAATAAAGGTGGTTTTAAATTAAATGATCTCTCTCTCCCTCTGCTTCCACCAAAGAAGAGTGCAAAAGAGTGAGAGAGAAAGTGAGACAGAGAGAGAAACAGTATTAGAGAGAAGGAGAAGAAGAAGGAGTTTGAGAGAGCAGAAACAGAGTGAGAGACAGGAAGCACACAGATAGAGGCAAACATGGAGAGACATGGTAGAAGGAGAGAATGAACATGAGAGCATGCATCTGTACATACACCCACCCAAATGTGTATGTGTGTGTGTGTGTGTGTGTGTGTGTGTCTGACAAGGAGAGAGAGTGAAGAAAGAGCGTGAGATAACGTAGAGAAAAGACAGAAAGACACAGAGGTCAAAAGAGGATGCGTTCTTATTCTTTTCAATTAAGTTGCATACTTTATCTCTGGTTAGCTTTCACTGCCTAGAACCTCAAAGCTCTCAGTCAGCTGGGGGTGTTTTCCACCAACTTGTCCTGATGACTGGGTGAAACAGACGAAACCGATCCCGTTTGTTGTCGGAGCGCTATTTTCATGTCAACCATTATCGCTCTGTTTTCTCGGGGTGTGGGTTGTTTTTGTTTTCAGACACTCCGAGATGGGGAACTTTGCCCCCTCCGGATCTGTTCCAATTCAATAGTCCCATAAATAAGCATATTCAACCACACAAAAGCATGTGTGTATATGTATGTGTGTAACAGATAAAAAAGAAAGAAAGAGACCAAAAAAAATAAACAAAGACAAAACAGATCTTCAAAGCAATTTCAAGAATGTGACCAGACAGCAACACACAGATGAACATTGACATGGAACGAGAGATGCAACTACGTGTAAACATACCACACACACACACACACACGCACACATGCATACATAATGCTCATAGATAACAGCGTGCAGATGTACACACACTCACACAGTAGAACTGAAGCTGCATATCTCTTCTGCTGCCTGTATTAAACTCTATATCTCTTGTTCTCTTCATTCTAACCCAGTGGGAGAACGCCACCAGAAGATAAAATAATTTGAAAGGGTTTTGCTTTTTATGGATGCCCTCCTGCACACACAAATCAGGGCCTGGCTTCCCAAAAGCATCTTAGGAAATGGGTCTACCAGGGGCATCTTTTGTGTGTGTCAACATAAATTGACTATAGTTGACTTCGGGGTCCTGGGAAGTTTTTTTTTTTTGAATGTATACCATCAGGAAATGATGTTAAAAGTGAAAAATAAACATCTTCTGGATCCATATCCATACCACCTGACAGCAACATACTGACTCTCATGATGGGTATAGTTTTATACCTATATGCGTACTATACATCAGTTTATTCTTTTTGCTTGTTGATAAGTGCATAATTCTACTGTTGAAATGGAAACAAACAAACTAAGACTGCATCTGAAATGACAAGTGCATCTGAGAGAAATGAATAACTGAGGGATTACAGTATAAAAGGGAGGCTGTAATGTTCCCCAATGCCCTCCTATATAAACAGGCCTGGTAGAGTGAGTGATTATGTTTGTATAGAAAATGATCTGAGGAAATAAGAACAACATGTTCAAATATTATCAGTGCAGCATTTTCTCAAAAAGAGCTTGGTGTTCTCAGCATTCATTTTCGGGACAATTAATATTATTAATTATGATTTAATAATATTTTAATTCATTATTTTCCACTGATTTCCTTTGTTTTCCATATTCTTCTTCTAGTTTTCTTTTTGCCTTTAATGTTCAAATAAGAATAACCTCATAGACTACGCACAGGAGGCGGATAGTAGAACCCTTCCAAATGTCCTGATAACAAGAATTTTTTTTATTTTATAGTTTTGATAATGTCACACAGAGGACAACTACTAACTGAAGAAGACCCCCACTGAGAGCTTTCACTGACACCATCAGCATGAGACAAAGAGAAAGGCCACTTCTGATGACATTTGAACCCTGCTTCCTCTGGTTAGCGGGGGGGGGGGGGGGGGGGCTATGTGTGTGTGTACTGTTATCTCTTTCACCTTTCACTACTACTCACCCTTGACCCAAGAACACCAGCTCACATTGAGCCCAGCATTGTCACAAGGCTTATCTCTGGTATGGAGCCATTCACCAGCTCTCTCTCTCTCTCTCTCTCTCTCTCTCTCTCTCTCTCTCTCTCTCTCTCTCTCTCTCTCTCTCTCTCTCTCTCTCTCTCTCTCTCTCTCTCTCTCTCTCTCTCTCTCTCTCTCTCTCTCTCTCTCTCTCTCTCTCTCTCTCTCTCTCTCTCTCTCTCTCTCTCTCTCTCTCTCTCTCTCTCTCTCTCTCTCTCTCTCTCTCAGGCGCAGAAGCTGTAAAACATAACAAATGTGATGTAATAACAACAATACAAATGAAGATGATGACTGTGAAGAGGAAGAAGAAGAGAGAGAGAGAGAAGGACATGATGACAGCGATTATGGTGTAGTCAGGATGATAACGATGATAATGATGGTGATGATAATGACTGCAGCAGTTGTGATAATGATCATGATGACAGTTATGATGACAATGATTGTAATGATGATAGTGATTATAACTATGAAAAAAATCAGGACCATCAACAACAAGCACCATTCAGGTACATGCATAGACACACAAGGTCAGTGTGGCACGAGCTTGGTACCTGGGGGTCGTGACGGATAGAGACTGGTCACATGAGAGAGAGAGAGAGAGAGAGAGAGAGTTCACTTGATACATTTTATTTATCAATGCTGCCAGTCGAGTTCCCACTCACTGGAAAACACAGCGGTTAAATCAGCTCCACACTCCAGTTGTGCAGTTAGCCTTGTTGGACGTAGGGAGAAGCTGTCTACCAGCCTGATTCTCCTCCTCGCTCAACACCCTATACCTGCTGGGACGAAATGGCCCCAAGCCCGTTGGTCTGGAGGCAGAAAGGGAGAGAGGAGTCAGGTGCATGCAAAACTAGTTCCCCACAGAGTGCTAACTTAACCCTCTCACCTTCACCTGCTGACACCACTCTGTCCACTGGACCGATCAAGGGGCTGGTCAGCTCGAGAAGGCCGAAACGAACCCCCTGTAGTAACTGGCCAGCCCCAAGAACCGCTTCACCTCTTTTTTTGGTCTTGGTCTTGGGCCGCAACTGCTGCTGTCGTATCTACCTGGGGATGCACCTGCCCTCTACCCAAGTGGTACCCTAGGTAAAGTACCTCCCTCCATCCAAGATTGTAAGTAACAGAGGGTCCAACCATTTATCCCAATTTTTGTGCACAAACTTAAGAACCACGTTCTTCAGCATTTTATTAAACGGCTCTGCCAGCCCATCAGACTGTGGCTGGTCCTGATTGAGCGGATGCCCAGCAGTAGTTTGGAGACCCAGCCTACTAGCTTGATTCTCTCCCCTATCCAGCTGAAACTTCAACCACACCTCCCCCTCTGCCACAGTCTGGATTCAGTCCACAACTACTCAAGGTCAGTTTTCCCTGCTGGATGGAATTAAATCCCTGGCTAAATAAACCAGGTCTTAAGCTGGTTCATCCCAGTACGATATCCTTACCTAAGTACTGCTGATAAAAAGCTCTGCCTCAAAGGCCAATTTCATCTCCTAGGTTCCTCACTGCTCATCTAATAATTACACAGGACAAATTATATTTGCATTATTTGGCTTGGGAAGCGAAGAAAAAGACTAACTCTGCTTATTGGTCTGACACCAGCTCCCCCTAAACCATGCTAATTCACTCTGCTCCAGTAGGAATATAAATACCCATTAAGGCATGAAAATATACACAGACGTGCAAGCAAGCAAACATACAAAGAGCATACCAAGTGTAGTAGAAGCTCTGCAAAGGAAAGTCAACATACAGCCAGTGTTTTTTTGTTTTTTTGTGCACAGGTCCTGTCAGTCCTTTTTTCAATCAGTGAAACACAAAACATAACTAATCAGTTTGCGGCAGACCGGGGGTGTGTGGTTGAGATGGTTGCTGGATGCAAGGAAGAATAAGGCTAGTAGGCTGTTTCTCATTGCACCTGACGCCAGCTGCAGCCAGTTCCTGCAGCCTGGAACTGATTTAACCAGTGTTTGTCTTTCCGCAGGCACTAACCCGAAGGACTGAGCTGAAAAGCTAAAGACCAGATTAATAGATGAATGTTGATTTACATGGTGGCCTGGTTTATTATGGTTGTACTATTTATAAAATATAATGGCTTGCCGGGCCAGTAAAGCTCTCTACCGTGTATCCTGTCTCTGTGTGTTGCAACCGCAGGGGTACCTTGTGCTCCACAGTTGCCTGAACTCTGACTTCTCACTAAGCTGATTTGTTCACACATAGCCTTCCCAGCAATCAAACTGTCAATAGGAGACCTATAACAACAACCGGCATGCATGTAGGCCTGTTTGTATGTGTTTGATTGGGTGTGTTTGTATGTGTGTGTTTGCTTGTTTGTGTTTCTGAGAGCGTGCCAATTGTGTACATCACCATTACGTACATGTTTATTTGTGTGTGAGAGCATGTGTATGGAGCAAGTCTGTGCATGCCACTGTGTGTTGTCTCTATTGACCTCTAGGTTGGGCTGGATCTAAATGGGAAGCGCCACTGAGTTGACGGATCGATTGCACTTGCTCTTGACACACGGGGGCAATCTCCGCTGTTGTTTGTGTGTCTGTGTTTGTGTGTTCAGGGTCAGATCGGCCATTAAGCTGATCAAGTCAACCACCTGGAGTGCCACAGGAACCCGGGGTTTAAAATCTAGTTCCCTTCACACGTTCACTAAGTTCACCGATACCCATCAAATTTATATGATTCAAAGCAACATCAAGATAGATAGATAGATACTTTATTGATCCCCAGGGGGGACATTTTGCGGTTGCAGCAGCATAACAGTATCACAAGAATGTACAAAATACAAAGGCAAGGTACAAAACACTAAACAAGGCCTAAAAACCTCCTCAACCATCCCTCAATTTGACAAAATTACATGGGCAAGGACTGTGGAGTAGCAGTGAATCTGAAATCTGGTCTTTTTCTATAATAAAAAAAAAGATGCTCTGATCACCATTCTTTTTTAATATTTTTCCAAACAATTCAAAGATATTTCAGAGAAACTCTTCAAAGAATGATTTTTCTAGAAATACTGTTACCTGGTCTGATGTGGGTTTGGTAACATGTATTATTCATTTTATTTGATGTTGTTAACTATTTATGCATCTTCTCAATGATGAGGGATTTGTACTTCACAAGCCTTATCTTAAGGGCATTAGAAATAGCCATTCCCAGATGTCGGGAAAAATATGGCAGCATGATCTCTACATGAATCCATCACGGCCTTGAGACAGGGTTGCTGTAATACAATGTTTGTTAATGTTTTTGTGTGTGTGTGTGCGCATGCATGCCACATGCAGAGCTGGCAAGCTCCAAAAATGACATGCCATGAGATTTATGTGTGTGTGCAAGTATGTGTGTGTGTGTGTGTGTGTGTGTGTGTGAGAGAGAGAGTGAGTGAGTGTGTTCATGTGCATCTTTATGTTTTCAGATAAAGAGGATGTTCTGATGTTGACAGCAGTTTTCTGTGAGCGCTTATCAGGACCAAACATAAGACAACTGATGACACACAAACACAACAGGGATGACAGGGATGAGGCAAGAAGATAACTTTACCCATAAAATATTCACAAACAAAAAAGGCCCCCAAAAGCTTGGTTTCCACTCAGCAGGGATAGTGTGCGGTGTAAATCCATTAAAAAATTTACTGACATGAGCAAAAAGAAAAAAAGAGAAGAAAGGAACAATGCTGGAGAGGGAAGACAGAGGGACTCTACCCACCCGGTGCCTCTCACACTGATCCTGTTCTGACAACTTCCTGCTGTGTCATCCCCGGCAGCCGCTACCCAGCCATAACCCCTGCACTCCTTCAGCCTGGTTGCCTTAGCAACTGCAGGTGGGGTCCAACAGCATTCCAAGCATATGCATTTTACTGGAGGATATTTAATTGAGAGAGAGAGAGAGAGAGAGAGGAAATGCAAGAGACAATATTCCTCCTTCTACTCATTGATGGTCTGACCTCTGTGGAAAAGGCAACAGGGCCACAGTGAGGTGAACTGAGTGGTATGCAAACTTGCCTCAGTTTCTTGGAAGTAACTACATTGCCATTAACATCTCATCCAACTACTCTAACTTGTCTGTGCACCTGTTCATCAAATACCTGCAACATTAAAAGTCAATTAATGTTTATGTGTCTGTGCATGTGTGTATGTCTTCACACACTGAATTTAGTCTAGGAAATGAGTCCTGTGCGATTTCTGAAAGGTTTTCTTACCTATCATCGAAGCACAAAATCCATTGCCCTCCATTGAAATCTGCAGGTTTCCTGTAGGCTTGCGTTGACGTCAATAAACCTGAGTGGCTAGATTTGTTTGAAAAGTTTGAAAAGATGTATTCAGCCTCTCTACTGTTTCTTTGGGGGGGGGGGGGGGCGGGGCAAATACACAAGGGCAACTGCATCTTATTTCTGAAAGCCAACGGTACCGAGTACACCTACCAACTTCTTTTGAGTTCAACAAACCTACTCAAAGAAAGTTTGTTTTGGAGGAATAAAACATTAAAGAAATTAACTTTGCCATACTTCATAATAACGACAATAATAAAATTGACAAAGATACTATTCAAAATGAGTCAACATGTTTTAAATGTTATAAATAATGGATGCAATGCTGTGTTACGATAACCATGCATGCTTTCACAATAAATTGGGAGATCAATCAGTGCAATACATTTCAAATTGGTGATTAAATATTATATATATATATATATATATATACATGGACCAGTGTGGCCAGCCGAATAAGAAATATTAATTCCTCCCACACATCCTCAGTTATCCATCGGTATGAATGGATCATTTATACAAACATAGTTAAAGCACTAAGTGGTATGTGGTTGTATGACAGAAAACTGGTGTAGCCTGAATATAGTCTCTAAGTGTGGATCACTCAACTCAACAAAGACAGTTTTGTTTTAAGTCACAGAGTAGAATAGTGGGCAGAATTTCAATGTATGAATTACAACTTTAAATGCAATACATGTGGTGAGCAGGGATGGACTTTTTTTTTTAGACATTTTTCAGTGTCAGTCCAACAGAGTTTTAAATCATTGCTGCATCTTCAATTATACATATACACTTTTGGGCAAAAATGAATGGTTGAATAATAAAAATGAATAATACACTATGTGTGTGTGTGTGTGTGTGTGTGTGTGTGTGTGTGTGTGTGTGTGTGTGTGTGTGTGTGTGTGTGTGTGTGCGTGTGCAGATGAAGGTGTGTGTGTGTGTGTGTGTGCATGTGTGTGTGTGTGTGTGTGTGTGTGGGTGAGTGTGAGAGAGAGCAAAATGCTGGACCCTGAACAACCCAACCCTCATTTATCAGACCATCCTTGAAACTATCCTTGAATTCTAGCGTCGAGGAGATTGTAAGAAGCTTGTATCATCTGATTCATGAATCTTCCCTACACGGTGATATCAGCACAGGATTCACTGTGAAGGACACATGAAAATGAAAAAGTTTAACAATAGCTCCTTCAACTTCATCCAGGTTAGTTCCATGAAGACGAGTTTAAAGGGTAATTCTGGGATTTTTCAACCTGGCCTCTATGTCCACAAAATCGCTTTTCATACCTTTAAGTAGATCCCAAAAGTTTCTGAGTTTCTCCGGTCCATCGGCTCAATCCAAATGTCTGACAACATTATGGAAAGGGTCGCTACATAAAACAGCTCGGAAAACGACGGTGAAAAGGATACGAAGATAGTTTATGGAAGCGAGAGGGTGAACCAGCTGCTGCAAGTTCTAGCAGTTCCTCTACGTAAACTCAAAACTCGTCTCTCCGACTCACGTATCAACCGTAATTGACATATCAGACATTTGGATAATAACACGAAATAACAATCTGAGCCCGTCCGTGACAAAAACAAGCACCTTTAGTGGACGTACTTTGACCGGCCGAGTATGCCTTTACGGATTACGTTGCCTGCCATAGAGCCGCCGTTACGCGACTGCCGGTTGAGCCGATGGACCGGAGAAACTCAGAAACTTTTGGGATCTACTTAAAGGTATGAAAAGCGATTTTGTGGACATAGAGGCCAGGTTGAAAAATCCCGGAATTACCCTTTAAGGAAGACCTGGGTATGATAGTAACACACTTTATACTGATACCACTACTTAGCACATTGTTTTCTACTATATATTTTATTCTCTATTTATTATGTTGATTGTATTTTGTGTATTTAGTATTTAGTGTAAGTGTATGTTCTGTTTTTTGGCACCTTGGTCCAGTGAGGAACGACATTACGTTTGGCTGTAAGTGCTACATGTATGGCTGCAATGACAATAAACTCTACTTGACTTGACTTGATATTTAGTTACACACATTAGAACAGAAAAAAACATTTTTATGAGTTATATGCAAATCTTAGAAAAAATGAGAGAAAAGAGAAAGACAGAGAGGATGGAGACGGGGAGAGGGAGAGGAGAAACAGTCGGCAGTCTGAAATCAATCAGCTAATCAAAGGATCAACAATTTCCAATAGATTAATCTTCCACAGTTCTGAAACTGCTTTAAAGTCACACAGAGTAACCGGTTGAATCCAGAGGAGGCTTTCAATCAAAAATAATTTGATTTGCATAAGCATGTGGAGAATGTGGTCTCCCTAACATTTGAACACTTGAAAATAATGCAATTTTTCTCCTCGTTGTAAACATTTAATTATTTAATTCATCCAATCAAATTATACTTAATAAGAAGAAAGAAAGCATCAGCATCCTTTATTAGACCCCAGAGGGGAAGTTCTTTGTCTCGCACACCCCTGACTAGACACACACACACACACACACACACACACACATCACCCCACGCATACATGCACATGCAATACAGAGGACAGAGCGCAGGCGTCAGCCATTGAACGGCGCACCTGGAGCAGTTAAGGGGTTAAGTGCCTTGCTCAAGGGCACTTCGGCAGTGTTGGTGGGCACCGTAGCTGCGAAACCAGCTTTTTTTTTTTTCAATCCCCAGCTCACAGGTGTTATACTTAGGGTCTATTGAGGGTCAGGGTAGTTTTTCTTGAAGAGGTGGGTTTACAGCCTGCGGCGTAAGATGGGCAGCGACTCTGCTGTCTGGACGTCAATGGGGAGTTGATCCCACCACTGTGGGGCCAGAACAGACATCAATTAATGGATATACATCTTTAATGCACTACTACTGCTACTAGTACTGCTATCACCACCACCACCACAACCACTGCTCCTGTGTTTATGCTTGCATGTGCATTTGTTTGTGTGTTCATCTGTGTGTTTGCCTGCAAGTGTTACAATTTACAAGTTTTAAGGAAGAAAAAAAAAAAAAAAAAGTTGTTATCAGCTTCAAGGTTTGAATTTACAATGAGTTTTGAAAACTGTGTTAGAACGTATCCGGTCTCCCTTGATGTGCAGCTGAACACACCACTGAATCATGTGAGGAGTAAGTCAATGTCAAAACAAAACAAAAGGCAACACATGTTTTATGTCAGAGGCCGAATGGAGATAAAGCAACAGTAGAAAGAGTGTGAGAGAGAGACAGACAGAGAAATAATGAGAGCAATGGAGAGAATGACAGGATGGATGCACGAGTCATTAAATCCTCTTGGTTTTCTTTAGAACAAAACAAAATCCTGGGTAGCAAATTCACTGAAACTATTGAGTGAAACTAGCTACCCTCAAAAACACTCACAACAGAAACTAGTGAGGAAAAACACTGTGGCCGACAGCCTCTTGAATGATGACCCTCTTATGTCTGCTCTTGAGATTAGGAGGAGGCTCCTGTCTCATTCTGGCATTATTACAACCTCTGTTTAGACAAAAGATGGCACTAGCACCACACCACTACACCTTGGCCTCTTGTTCTAACAGAGGAAGAGAGAGGGAGAGAGAGAGAGAGAGAGAGAGAGAGAGAAACGGAGGAAAAGACAGGGAAGGGAGAGGGATAGAGAAATAGACACATAGAACGCAAAGAGGAGATAAAGAAGAATAAAGAGAGAGAGGTGAGCATGATTTAGCGGATAGTTTAATTGATGTAGAACAGCGGAGTGACCTGGGCCTGTTGCTCAGGCGAGGGGCTGGGAACTAATCGTCCACCGTCAGCGAGGAGAGGGGAAACGCTTTACACTGTCCTAAAAATCTAAAGTGACTCCAGCTCCTCATCTACATTATAGCCGAAGAAGTGGAGCGAGGAAGGAAGCACATTCCTATTGGGCGTGAACGCCGTCACCATCGCTTAGCGTGTCTGCTGCAGTTAGAGAACATTAAGTGGAGGTGGGGCGAAGAAGAGGAGAGGATTATGTTTTAGACTGACGGATTCCCTAATTGTCCTCTTTCTTTCCTAGGTCCAATGTCTTTTCCATTTCATATATATATATATATATATATATATATAACTGATAGGGTAGTTTTGGGGGACACAAAGAGGTTGGAGGTATAGGAAAGAAAACCTGTTAACTGCAACCCCAACATATTACCTCAGCTGCTACTGCTGCTACAGTGTTCTGCCCTCAAGAGGTATTGTTTGAACATTTCTGTAGTACTTATTCAGGATAGATTCAGGGTCTCAATGTGGGAGCAGCAGAACCCACTGCAGCTCTGCTTGCAATGTCAGAACATTCTCGTGTCAGTGATCGATCACAAGTTGAATTTAATGTTCTTTGGTCTCAGTTATTGGTATGAAGTCTGGTGCGAATTGTTTCAGAGCTTCAAGGACGTTGGCTTCTAGGAGGTCATCTGATCGGGTTGATCGTAGGAATAAAGGGGTCAGGAGAGGATAGAAGAGAAGAGTAGGAAGAGTTGAGTGAGACAAATAAGGTGGCATCTGTGTTTTGCGGTGCTCATAATGACAGTTTAACGAGTGTGATAATGATAATCTAATTTAAAGACGCATTCGTTCGTGACTGCAGGGACATGTTCTCTCTCGCTCTCCTTTCTCCCCCCTGCCGTGCTGCAGCAGTTTCACTCGCTATCAGTCTATCCCTCACTTTTGAGTGAGAGATGGAACTTTCCGCTGCTCCATTTTATTATTATTATTATGCTGAATTTTCTCTCCCAACTAAATGTCCTTCAAAGTGTCTCATTTGACCTTTCTTCATCTTCTCCACATTTACTACCAATCTCTTCTCTCTTTCACCCAAATTAACACACTTGATTTATTTTCCCTTCTCCCTCTCTCTGTCCCTTTTTCTCTTTCTCCTCTACTTTTACTTTCCCTTCTTCACAAACTCTCTCTCTCGCTGCTCCCCTTTATTTTCTCTATACCTGCTGATTGCCTCAACAGTCCCATGTCTGTGTCTGAAAACATTAACCACTGGGTGTTTTGGTAGTCTCTGTGTCATCTGGAAACACCAGCAAATGTTTTGAACACCATTTAGTTTGTGGCAGCTTAGCTGTCACCACATTTTAGGTTGAGGTTGTTCTCTCTTTCACTCCATGTTCATTTCCCTTCTGACCCTGCTCTTAAATACTTTACTTTAACTCCAGGAACCGAATCCAATGAACCCATTTCTATCACAACTCGCCTTTCTACTCTCTCTCTCTCTCTCTCTTTACCTTCCTACCTCCCCTTCTCTTCTCATGTTCACATTGTTAGCTTTTTATTCTCCATTCATCTTCACTCATTCTGTCACTCGCTCTCTCTGGTTTCTGACTCTGCCACCTCCCCTCATACTCTGTGTATATCATGTATCATGATCAACACAATCATGACTAGTCACATATGCTGTTTTGACCAACAGCAATGCCAAGTGACAGCATTGCACCATAACCCACTGCCTCAACATCAGTATGGCTGTCAGAAAACAGTCAACAATCAATCTTGCTAAATATTATTTCAGGGAAAGAAATTAAATTGTAGAAGAAATTAGATTTTAGCATTTTGAGTAGGTTCTTCAAAATAATCATGACATATCCAGCTGGAATGAATGTTTCTATCATTTTATATTATCATTTATAGTAGGACATGTGCAAGAAAAATCCTATTCAATCAGTTGGGATGGTCAGAACTCCTTTTGTGTAAATCCTCTCCAGATTTCCATTTCTTTTCCTTACCTTCCCTCTTCACCCTTTCAATTCAGCTGCTCTCCTGCCTTATCTCCTCTCTCCACCTCTCTTCCCTCATCTTCTTCTCCTCCCCTTCTTTTTCAGCTCTGCTCTGCTCTTCTTTCCTCTCCTTTCCCGTCCTCTTCTCATCCTGTTCATCTTCATGGGGGACAGTGATGGATGTGCTGCTCTAGCAGACTGTGACGAGGTGAGGAACTCTGGCCTCTGGGGTGGGTGGGCGGGTGGGTGGGTGTGTGATGAACTGAGCAACTGTTGATTGCGTGGGTGTATGCTTATTTATTTGTGTGTGTGTGTGTGTGTGTGTGTGTGTGTGTGTGTGTGTGTGTGGCATATATACTATATACTCCAAAATTGTAGTGCAGATGCAGGATGGAAGTAAATCATTATTTGACTCATTTAATGTCAATATGTTTGTGAGAAAGTTGTTTTATTGGAGTGTGTTTTATTGTTTTGGTGTGTGTTTTTTGTTTGTGTGTGTGTGTGTGTGTGTGTGTGTGTGTGTGCGCAGAGGCCGTTTGTAACTGTCAGAATAATGACTCTCCTACTCAGTTCTTGCTGCACTTGCAGGGAACTGAGTCTATAACTATGACAGCACCGGAGTTCAGTCGTGTCTCATTGCGCACACACGCACACACACGCACACACGCACACACGCACACACGCACACACACACACACAAACAGCATCCCACTGATTTCTCTGTTTGAACCAGCCTATTGATTGAAAAAATGGCCTGTTAGGAGTTTGTCATGGTTTTTAGCTCATTGCTTCCACCCCTGACAGTTCTAAAAACAATTTAAAAGAGAGAGGAAGCTTCGATTCTGTCTCTCCCTCTCACACATGCATGCACACAGACACGCAGACAGAGGAACGGATCACACACACACACACACACACACACACACACACACGTACACCTTTTTTACTATACATATAAGGACCATTCATTGACTAGATTCATTTCCTAACCACTAACCCACCCCGTCACCATTATCCTCAGCCATCACCAAAACACAAAACTAAGTGGAACTCTAACTCTAACCCTAAACTACAAACTAGGAGCCTTGTTGGACTGAGGAGCAGCAAACATCTTTCCTCATTTGTATTCTCGTGAGGATACAACGGGGCTCCAGACTGCAACCAATTTGGTCGCATATGCAACTATATATCTGTCCAGTGCCCCTAAAAAAATGAATGGGTTGCACCGGTGCAACTTGACTCTCTTTGGTCTTTTTAAATTATTCGTACTGATGCATAATATGGTCTCGCCATTTTATTTAAACTCAAAATCATAAATCATGAAATTTGGTTGCGACGGCGTCTTATCTCCCGCCTCGTTCACACACTGGAAAAAGACACACACACACACACACACACACTGTTACATCAATCCTAAGCTGCCGGTATCCAATAAAATAAAAAAAACTAAATCCATTGGAGGCAGCCGTTGTCAGATGCGGGGAGAACCAGCCTGATTCCCTCCCGCATCCCCGCACCCTCTCCCATCTGCCGCAGGTTTCTTTATTTCTTAAACATTTTTCAGTGCAAAAAGCAAATAGTAGAATCTCTATGATAAAATAAAGCAGGTTTTAAATGCGGATGCTTGTCTAAATAAAACAAATTGATTTAAAGTTCGATGGCGCGTCCTCTATCTGCCTGTTGCGCGCTACACACTTTGGCTCTTCCGGGTCTCTGGTGAACGTCTGTGTCAACGTCATAACGCCAGTCAAGCAAGCTAGGATCTAGGAGTACTGATTCCACCCTCTGGCGTTCATATCAGAAACCATTTCCCACCTCCATGGTACATATCGTCACGTGTCTGCCTCTTGGCCACTAGCGGTTACCATGGTGACAGTTGGCAACGATAATTACAATGACATCCACGGCTGCTGATATTGATAAAGATGCGGAGAAAGAGTATAATAATGACATTGTTGAAAATGATGACGTCCCTAGTGATGATGATAATGATGTGATGGTTTATTGATGCCCAGTGGGATAGTCATGTTTCACTCTGCACTGCTCCAGGGAGATCAGAGTGCAGGGTCAGCGATAGAGCAGCTGGTTGGGATTTGATGTCTTGTTCAAGGACACCTGCTGACATGTGGGCTTGAACCTTGGTCCTCCGACTGAGGCACAGTCTACAGAGCATGAGGATGGAAGAACCATTGCTATAAATATTTAGTTAAAGGGATTAAAATATCTGTTGAAAGTCAGAGTAGGAGGATATGTGCAAGAGGTGTTTTTGGAACTGTTTGGATCTGTGTGAGGTGTGTGTGTGTGTGTGTGTGTGTGTGGGGTTGCTATTTGCGCCAGTGTATGTTTGTTTTGTGTGTGTGCGTGCGTGTGTGTGTGCGTGTGTGAGAGTTGGTGGGTGTTTGTGAAAAAGAAATCAATGAATGCTGAGTGAGAGGTCAGAGTTCAGATGACTGATTAGAATGTTTTTCTCCACTGATTGAAAAAGGACACAGGAAACAAACCACTTTCAGAGTGTGTGTGTGTGCACATGTGTTTTTGTTTGTGTGTGAAAGAGAGGAAAGAAACTGACACTATGACACTATGAACTCTCTGTCTCTGACCTGACCTGACAAAGACACAATATATAGCGCGCGCGCACACACACACACACACACACACACGCATGCATAACAACACACAGTGGTCATTTATGTGGGATTATCTGTCTAACCAGCAATTGTTCCCTCCAGTCTTTTTCAACCCAGCTCTGTCACTATCACTTCTCCTATTTCATTTCCTTGTCACATACACATACACACAATATCAAGCACAGAGATTACATTACCCTCCTTGACCGACACACTCTGCCATGTATAAACAACTCCATGCCACTCTGGATGGATGGAGGAGCAGGATAAAAACTGCAGAGAGAGATAGAGAGAAATCGAGAAGGATCAAAACATGAAAGTATCATCTTGTGTATTGAGAGAGAATGATCTGACTTTTGATATCCCAAAAGAAGGGGAGCAGAGATGATTAAATAAAAGAAAGATGAGGCTTTCTAGGAAATCACAGAAAATGAATGACAATAACATTTATTCTCCCCTTGAGTGCCATTAGAGGCATTATTAAATTGTACTGTCAAAACCTCCGGCACAAAAATCCCTCATTGTTTCCCTCCTTTTGCTTGCTTAAACCTACAAATCTCTTTTCATGGAGAAAGCATACTTTTGCAGCAGACTAGAGACTGAACGGCATACAAGAAATAATGAATCTTCTCTGAAATGGAGTTTTGGCATCCCACTCTCTTTATGTAATTCCATTAGTTTTGTTTTCTATAGACTATTGAGTGAATATGGGCAGGAATGTGACAAATGTGACGAATGTGACAGGTGACAAAACAAGTACAGATTCTGTGCAGTCCCGTGGCTCATTTGTGGCAGTGATGCACCATTAATTAGCAGCCGAATTGAATGTGAATCTGAGCTTGGTGGCTCCCTAGCTGATCAGCTGCCTTCATCTCTGTTTGTGGAGAATACCGTTATATTAGGCTACTTGGCTTGCTCGTACCGGTTAGCAAATAAAGCTCACAGCATATAACCTACACAGAAGCCATGCTTATAAAACAATGTGATCTCTGATAATGTGCCTGTATACAGATCTAAGAAAAAGTGTCTGGCTTTTCTCCTTCACACCGTCATCAGTTTGTTCTGATCTGTACACTGTTTGGAACTTCAACTGGGGCTCATAAGTTTGTGGACATTGACGGATTTGAAGAGAGCAAAATGTATCATGAGCTGGAACTGGAGTAGAGGAATTGAATGAGAGTTTGCAGTATGTTTGCATCAAACTCTCATTCAATTCCTTTATCGTGAACAGAATAGAATCTATAGAGATGCTGGGTTTGTACTGTGCACCTCAAAGGCTCCATATTTGCCCCAAAACAACCACCAACAACTCCTAAAATGTATCTATCTATTTACCTCTCATTTACACTCCCCAAGCATATTTCTCACATACCAAGCAATTTTCAAATCCATGATGAAACTGCAGTCTTAGCAGCTATGCTTGACTACTTGACTACTACCGAGTAGGGATTATAAACTCTCTAAACAAAATCAGAAGTAATAATTGTCAATGGCAGCCTAATATGCAATAAACCAGGAAGGGTTGTGGCAACTGATAATGTAATAACTGAGACAACCCAAAACAATAAAAAAAATAAAAAACACATTTTGTAACATTTCAACCTGTTGTTGGCAGTTGGCAGTATTATTGTATTATTAGATCACTAGTTTAAAAACTGTTACATCCCGTATGAGTTAAGTATGAGTCATGAGTTTTTTTTACAGTCGCTAACACCCGTTTGTCCAATCTGTAGTCACATTTTCAAAACTCTAATATACCATTAACCATATCCCATTAACACAATTCATGTTGTTTTCACACAATAAGCAGTCAATTAACACATTTCTAAAATGCTTAGATTTTCTTTACATACAAGCTCACCCAATACCAAATGAAGGATCTTTCTTGTCTTATTTACAAATGCTTGCACACAGCATGCCAGAAATGAAAACCTAATGTTGAAAACCTTAAATACAGTATAAAGCCTCTACTTCTGCAACAACAGCAGCTCAAAAGCTTTATTGAAACAGCTGATAAGCATTTCTGAATGAACAGATCACTGAAACATTGAGAAATAGCTGATTTAAGTTGTGTAAAATAGACCAGACACAGAGTTCAAATGAAACAGTTGTACACAGTTCCTGTAGAAAGGAAGAGTGAGCGGGTCACCAGCACCAATACGTCCAGGTATGGTGTCTCTCCAATATGTCTTGTTCTATAGTGAGTTTTACACTATGCTACTGTACATGTAAACATGGGTTACAGTACATAGAGTAGGACATACTGAAAAGTATTTACACATACTGTGTTTACACATATTGTGCATGCCAAGCGTTTCTATCTAGGTGCATAGCGAGAGACGACATAGATGTGATGTGGACAAGAACATGTGGCCAAATGCTGAAGATCGTATAGATTACAGTTTGGTCCACAACAGACTGATGTTGTGCTAATTGTGTTTAGAGTTTTGAAAATGTGACTACAGATTGGACAAAAGGATGTTAGCGACTGTAAAAAAACTATAGAACAGGACTGTGCATATTTGTGTTTTTTAGCATTTTGAAATGTAGAGTTGGTGTTTAATGAACAAAATGTGGTTTTGAGCAGAAAATGAACTATTTGGCTAATTGTGTGATGTAGGTGTATTGCTGTGTTAGGAGTTTAGAAAAAGTATCTAAAGTATAGCTAAATGCTTGTTAGTGATCGTAAAGAAACTGTAATCACTGGCTAATGCAGTAATAATAATATAACAATGTACTACATTGCCAGGAAAAAGGAAAAAAAAATTACAAAAAAATTAGATGATATTTTATTATTCAGCACTATCTTACATTTTGATGAGTTATTCCATTATGTTGCTACTAGGGTGAAAAAATGAAAAGTTTTCTCTATTGAATAATGTAATAATTGCAGGTCACTCCCATGGTCCAGTAAGACCATAGGAGTGACCATGCGAGGGGCAGAGTTAACTTAGTCAATCTTCGTTGCATTCTGTTACTATACAGTCCAATAAAGGGTGTCATAATAACCTGTCAATAGCGTAACACCATTCAGTGCAAGGGCAGGGATGTTGCATATAAACTGTATGTCTATATCTATGTCTATATCTCAACAGATTCCTTTCCCTTTTATAGAACTATGATGTATGTTGTGTATTGCTTTTCATTGCATGAGACAAACGTTCAATGACTTGGGACACCCTAGTGCCTAAGTGGGCTGTGGGGCGTGACGAGGCTCCATGGTTCAGCAGTGGACCTTTACTGAATGTAATGTACTCTCTCACCTCACTCTCTTTCTTGATTTTTCACAGTTTGTGCTGTCAGAAATGCCTCAAAGTACTCTAAGTTCATTCTAAAACATATGTAAAAATATACCAATCAATTATTTACTATTTCAAATTAAAGAAAATAAAAAGGTTGCCTGATGTTCCTTACCAATCAGATGACTGCATCCACTAAGAAGTTATAATTTTCTAGTGAGAGAGATAGCTCATAACCTCAATAATATTTGGTATTTATCCTTCAATAATAGCCAAAATTTAGTTTCATTTTCATGCTTAGCAATCAGAGTAGGTGTCACATTTCTTAAATGGTTGTTATCTCATGTTAGACTATCTCAATTATACAGTACTTCAGGCAGACACTCTACAGGGAACGTACAGTTCAAATTGCTTCAATTCATTCTATCTGTTCAATCAAATTACAGAGAGCTTTTTCTTTCAGATTGAAAAAAAAATCTTCAACCAATTTATAACATACTAACATAACTGCGGATGAATGTTCTGTCATTACCTAATGTTTGGCAGTTTAAATCTAATTGGATTGAAGGTGTAATTGATCCCACCCATGGCTTCCCCAACTGTGCCTCAACTCCTGAAATTGTTTTTGGAGTAGTCTACGCCTGCTTCTTTACTGCAGCTAAAACATTATTTTGTTGTTGTGGTTTTGAAGCACTTTGTGTTATTGATTGAGTTTAATACCAGAAGTTGGATAGGTTTTAACAGATCTCCAGCATCTCAACTATGTTGCAGTGAAACTGTGACATGTTGTGCCCATGTTACTGTACAGTTTTGGCATAGACAGTCTATGTATATCTTTTTTTGTGGAAGCAACAGTGCATCCTCAGTTCTTGGTTAGGGAGTAGCATAGTAAATAAGCTGGAGTGTGTGTGTGTGTGTGTGTGTGTGTGTGTGTGTGTGTGTGTGTGTGTGTGAGTTTGTGCATCTACATTAAGTAATTGCTTGTTAAAGCCATGCCACATGCTGTGTGAGAGAAAAGCACAGAAAGAAAGAGATGTGGATAGAGAGAACATGAATAATAACAAATAACAAAAACAGGAAGACAGCCAACTTGCAATCTTTTTTGGGATCATTGGATCGTTCCTTGTTATGACGAACTCTTTCCCCCATCTCTTTCTCTTTTCTCTTCTTTTTCTCTGCAGTGAGCAGTGCCTCACTGTGCTCTATCCTCTACCTCATTTCTGCGGAGCCCTGATTTCAGGAGTGGTGAAGCTTGGATGGGAGGATAACTTGTTGAATGATGTAAGAGCAGAGTCTGAGCTCGGGAGATAACTTGTCAGCCTGTTCTCATATCAAATTCATACTTGCGGTTATGAATGAATGAAATAATGCACCATAACTTTGTATGATATTAAGTTTTGTTATTTTAAAAAATGACCAAAAGTTTATATTTTTTAGCATAAAATAAACTAAAATATTGAACGTAGCCACTGTCCCTGAAATGAAATGAACATGACTTTATCCCAATGGGTTTTGGATTATTATAATTTTTTTTTTTCAGAAAGGCATTAGAACAACTAATGAGCTCCACCGGGCCATACAGGCATCTACCACTGACGATTGTGTGGATGAAGGGTGAGGGTGGCCCATTGGGCATTCACAGAGGAGGATGCAACGTATCCGACACGAATACGGTGGTGGCAGCACCGGACGGTCACAGTGTGACAAAATTCACTTCATTTGGAGATGCTGCCGGCAGTGTGGAAAAACATATGTCATCAGAAACTACCGTCTGGGCAGGGCTTCAGGGGCAGCCTCCACCCAGTGCTGGAAGGAGACAGCATTTTATGCTACTGCACCCCTGATGCTTTCCCTGGAATTGGAAAGAAAGCCCCTCGACTCCAGTGACGAGTGTGAGCACCTCCCTAGAATTCCAGACCATTCAGAGACAGATAAGTGGCGTAAATTCACACAACGCGGAGCGGTGGATTGGGCGGCAGCAACAAGAGGTATGTCTCCAACGAAGCAACAGGACACAGCGGGTTCCCTGGCTGCTCAAACACAAATCCAAATAAATGAAAATTCACAACACAATCTGACATTTTGAAACAATTTGTTTGGCGCAGTAATACTGATGTAATGCGGTCACAGGTGTGTGTTTATACAGTATTTTACAACGGCTTTGAACGCGGCTCCGCCAATCGTAATCAAGGACCGGAACTATCCGTTTTATAATCACTTTTAGAAAACCCTTTTGAAAGAAGGAGTTTGTTGGAGAAACCTATTGTGAAGCAGTTTGGCTAAAGCATCTCTCTGAAAAGATAACAATGCACCAGTACAGCAAGGTCCATATGGACACTATGCTGAAGCTGGCCATGTTCAGGCAGAAGGATATAGCTAGCTCAGTGACAGCTGTACAATCAGAGTTTTCACACACAACAAGGGGGTGGACAGAAATAGAAAATTCTCTCCCTAGGATCATTGACTGTTACGTTTCATGGTTAACACACAAATTGATTTGTGAGGCCATAATGAGGCTGATATCTCAACACAAACTCAATTAGTGCTTGTTATGTTGATAAAGCCAGTCAAGTTCAGGAGTGGTTCTACAGCTTCACGTCAAGATAGACTGCCAATGCAGAGAATATTGCCAAGGCCTTTCTGCAACAGCTTGCTACCGTCCTTCCAGAGCAGACTAATGATGGCGCAAGTGTGAGGGCACAGCATGGCGAATTTGCAAAAAGATCAGATATGTGTACTATATTCATTGTTAAGCACACAAATTGAACATTGTTATGCTGCAAGCTTCAAACATTGTTTCACAAGTGCACATTTTCTTTTCTAATTTAAGTGGATTTTTTCCTTTTTTTGCTTGCTCCCCAAAGAGAACAGGTGTATTGGATGATGTGGCAAAGCGCAGACTGCCAAGAACATCTCAGACAAGGTGGAATTTCCATTCCTGTGCTGTCAGCACAGTGCATGAGCATAAAGATAATCTCATTGAGTGCTTCCAGTTCAATTTTGGATAGTGGCAACTTCGATCCCACCACTGAGAGGGAGGCCGATGGATTCCAGCATCTTTTGGAGGACTGGGAGTTCAACTTCCTGGGCTTAATTGACACAATCATACCACATGTTGCTGTACCATGTTGCAGTGTATGTACATAGTGCTTCACGGAGAACATTCAGAGGGTGCTCCATGAATCTGTTTCAGCTGTGTGTGTGCCGAGTGCTACATCTTTCCAAATGGCCTCCTCCCAGCACAAACAGCCGTAGCTGGAGACAAACCAGGGGATGATCTGCAACATAATTTTGGCCAATGCCAAGAAGCATTTTGTTTGTTTTGTGCACAGTTTTGTTGCACAAAAGTCCAAGATCAGGATCAAGCTGCGCACTGAATTGTCCTTAATTTACAAGAGAGAAGAGTTTTGTGCAAGCAGCGGTGCAGACAGTCACTCCTCCACTTTAAAGAGGAAAACATCTTGCAAGTCATGCTGGCAGACTGTTGAACTCCTTCCCATCCAAATCACAACTCCAATGACTACCTCAGAGTCCTAGAAGCATTTCTCGACTCGAGAAATTGTTTCTCAGAAACACAAAGTCAAATCACTGAAAGAATGACAGGGCAAGTCATAGGCTTTCAGGGAGCACTTGAGACTGATATATGGAAGCATACCAGTTAAAAATTGGTATGCTTAATGCATTTTATAGTTATTGAAAATATGTTGTAATTTATATTTTACATATATTTATTTTTCATATGAGAGAGGGGTCCTCTCTCTGTCTCACTGTATCATTTTCAAATAGGCTGTACGTAATCTTGCACTATTGCACTTACGGGACAATTAAATGTGATAATAACCCTATAGATTTTTGGAATCCAGTACATACACTTCTTTAAGTTTACTTCTACCATTTTCAGTGGACACTGTGTGTTATGCACACTTTTATGTACCAAATAGATTTATAGATTTGTTGAAATTATTTGATGCAATTTTTCATAGTTTTCTCAGTATTACACCTGAGCTTGTAGCTGAAATTTGCAATTCTCAATTTACTAAAACATTATGCAAATGAAATCTGGCCTGTATTGACATAGGTCGTGTGATTAAGTGAATTAGCTTAGTTTACTTGAAGTTACAGGAAGAAACATTCGCCCCCTTTTTAAATAGCCTAAATATTTTCATAAAAGGGGCGGGGTTTGTATCAAATACCCAATTGCATGCAACATCCAGAGCAATGGATTTAACATATGATGAAACTATTGAACCCCATGGGGAAATTAGGTCATTGCAGCAGCAAAACGATTCAGGAGGGAAAATGAAACACTACAGAATATAACAAATAAAAGAATAAAGGCAATAAATTAGACTAGCAATTGTTGGGTTATACTAACATAATGCTGCCGGCAGTTTCAACACATTAAGTAGACTGTAGAATTGGATTACTAACCTTAATGTTTTTCTCTCAAGTAGAACATACTGTTATAATGAATAAATATGAGCAATAAAAAAAACAGCCAAGAGTAACACAGTTGCTGCTGCCAAGAGTAGCGAGGATTGCTGAAGGAAAATAGATAGAGTTAATGCGTGAGTAAACAGTTGTGTCACGGCCCCGTCATTAAGGCACAGTGGGCATACTGTTCATTGATACAATATTGTGTCGTCACATTCTGGATGTGAAAAGAATTTCTATTAGCAAAGTTTGCCTCATGGTCCCCAGGGCTGTGATGGAATATGGGTACAATCTATTACACCAATCACTCCCAGGAATCCTAATGAATTTCAGAGCACTTAATATGCAACAGTAAATTTCATTCATTATTGATAACTATAGCCAACTGATGTCAGCTACCTGCTATTTAATAGAAGGCCTCTTTTACAGCCAGAGGTGGCAAATCGCCTGGAAACGCTACAGATATTTATTATATCTTTAATATAATAAATCCTTATTGGAAGCAAAGGTTTCTAAACTGTCGGTTTCTAAACATCATTGCCCTGCAAAGAGCCCTTCTTACTATCTGTTCAATAGTATGCCTCTGTATAGTTATTTGTATGAAATGTTTTGTTCATATCTAGTTTTGTTAATGGAAGTTTTGCATTAAAGGTTATTAAAAACATTTCCAGGGGATCCTCCTATAATGATCATGCCATTTTGACTTGATTGGTGAGGAGACTTTTTGCTCTACGGCAGGTTAGGTTAGGTGTGCAGCCAAAATTACCATGGTAACATACCCTGCGATAAATAATAATATAATAAATAATGTTGACAATACTTTTATGAAAATGTTTTATTCCTGTTTTATTGAATCAGTCCTCACATTCTCCTTTGTCAGTTGGTACGGGTTACTTACCCTCAAAAGCAGAAATAGATTGCAGGGTATCGTCAAAGTGTGCAGCAAAATTGCAGGCACGACCTTGAATGACCTTTCTCATCTGCACAAGGTTAGGACTTTGAAGAAGGCCCAGTCAATCTCAGCTGATCCTAGCCACCCCCTGTCCAAGGAGTTCAAGTTGCTTCCGTCTGGCCGCAGATATAATCTGCCAAGACGCAGGACCAATAGATTTAAGAACTTCCTGCTGCCATTGGCCTTTTAAATAACTCAATGTGATTTTGTTTTGTATGTGTTGTCTATTTATTTTGTTGTCTGATGGTTATGTGGATACTGCTGGCTGCAAAACCAATTGCCCCTCAGGGATAATAAAGATAACCTTCAACCTTGAACCTTGAAAGTGAGCCACCTTTGTGAGACGAAAAGCATGGGTTAAGCCCAAAGTTAGCTCAGTAACCCACTAATCATGCTTCATGAGACAGGCCCATGCTCTCATTAATGATTGAGTCTGAAGAGGGAGAGGTCTAAAGATCAAACAACATCTAGCCCAACAGCTGCTGAGCTTATCACACACACATCATACACACACGCACGTACGGGGCAAAACCAAACATTATGGAGAAGAAGAAGAATTAGAAGAAGAGACCTATCAATGTCAAAGGGAGATTTTAAAGAAATTGGCTTTCAAGTCTATGAAGGAAGTGTTGAAGAAATGCATCTGATGTGTGATGCAGACTCTGTCAGTCATTCTCAAAGTACAGCCTAAAACCAGTTATTGTCACCACTTCTGTGTTCTCACAGCCATAGTTGGAAGCATTTTGAGGAGCCCTGAGAACTAGTATTCAGATATTCAGAAGTGATGTAACACTAGCATCAAACATGTAATCTGCTCCACCTCAACGGTAGTAATGTATTCACATAAAAGTCAATCCTGAGGTCCAATATGATTGTGTGCCGTCAAAAACCAGCGGCTTATGGGCTTGAGCCCCTGTCCTCCAAAATGTGTCCTGCCTAGGCATCTGAGCATGAGTGCACTTGAAAATACTGTTACATCAGTCTGTTTTGTTTTATTGTGCATTTACAAACCAAACAACGCATCTGTATTAAATTCATGAATTACTGAGGCCTGTGCTTATGTAAAACACGTCTCTGATCAGCAGGTCTGTGATTGTGTTTTCACTACCCATTTGCCAGTGATTTAAAGTTGTAGCTCTGAAGAGACTTCATATATAATTGACATTGCATCTAGGCATTCAGAGTTATGCTTTTGTTGAGGAGAGGCAGGCAGTACACGTTGCTACTACTAGTGCAAAAAAAAAAAGGGACACACACACGCACACACACACACAGATGGAACATTGGGAAAAGGTGGTGTGTGTTTTATGTCCTATTGATATATCTGTCATATATCTGTTGTGTTTTGTTACCACACTGGACAGTAAAAGAAGACTTTGTAACTCACTGGTTTCCCAACAACAAGCAGGTTTACATGACTGATGGTAAACTTCTAGGAACGCCCATACAGTATACAGGCCATGCAAGTTATGTGCATGCACATACACACACACACACACACACACACAACGGTTCACATGCATGCGCAAACCATTTTGACATACACGTACAATAGCACTTGTATACCAACACACATGCACACACACATATATACAGACCTATGCCTCCAGCTCAAAACTTTGTGTGTGAGACAGTGACAGAGGTTTAGTCACAGATGGCGTGATAAATCGGTCACACTCTACAAACTCATCACACTGGGAAACTCATCCCTCGGTTTCCATGCCAACGGCTTTGAGTGACAGTAGAGGAGGAAGTGAGTGAGATTCTAAAAGATTGTGTATTCCAGTTTATTTCATCCCTCTGTCCCCCTCTCTCACTCTGTCCCCGTTTCTTTTTTCGCTCTACACATCCTTCCTTTTATTCCCCATGTCTTCAAAACTCTCACTCTTTCTGCATCTCTCATCCTGTCTCTGTACTGTATCCCATCCATCAGTTCCCATAAACTCCATCTCCAGGTCATCTTTTCAATGCCACAGTCTCCTTCTAGCTCCCTTCTCATCTTTTTACCTGCCCTTCCTCCCTCCCGTTACCACAAAGTCTCTCCTCTTATTTCCTTAACCTCCATTCTAGCTTTCTGCCTCTCCTCTTTTTCTCTCTCCTCTCGCCATCCGTCCCACAAGCTCACTCAACCCATCTCTTCCCCTTGTGCTCTCACCATCACTTCTTTCCTTCCCCTCACTTTTTTTTTTTTTTTTTTAGCTTTCTCTTTTTCTCCCTCTCCCTCTCTCACTGGGCAGTCTTCCAGGCAGATTGTATGTGGTGCTGTCTGTGGCTCTAATTCACCCTGACAGGACATTCATCATTAGTCACATCTCTTAATGCGGCACCTCTGCTGGTGATTCTGGTTCTCCTCAAAAACTATGACATTTGCCATATACGACCATTAGAGAACCATATGAATCCACATTTTCTTGGAACTCTCACCAGATCCGGGATGCCCACCTGCTGAGTCGTCAGCGCCTTCCCGCACTCACATCTGTTGTGCCCCTGCTTCCATGGTGCAGAAACCCCATTTGAGGAAGGAAAGGTGAAACAATGGATGGATCCCAAAGCTTTTTCGCTAACTCCTTTCCTCCCCGCCTTCACTACCACTCCTATTCTAGCAGGAAGGAACTTGGAGGAGATGAGGGGAGGAATGGAGTGAAGGAGAGGATGGAGTGACTGGGGGCCATTTGTTTTGTCAATGATGTCATTTTTTCTGGGCATGGTCACAATGAGGTCACCCCCCCCCCCCCGCCAAAAAAAAATTGACTTTAGGAGTGGCTTCTCTCTTCTCCTCCACTATTGGGACAGCAAGCAACATGGCGACATTAACGTCAGTTTTGGAAGAAACTGAGGAGTGATTTGTGGAGCTTTGAGATCCAGCCAATGACTTATTTTTTTAGTTTAGAGGAGGGACAAATTTTGACATCAGAAGTTTCCCTGTGGAAAATGATGGGCTTTTAAACAAAAACATACAAAATAAGTCTTCCACTGACTGCAGATACAATTTAAGGCTTAGTTCTAGTTGTATTTCATCACACTTATTATTGAATTGTGTAGTTCTCTGCTGCATTGTCTGTAAAGACTCCATCAAAATGTCCAATTCATTTTCTTCTTCCCTCTCTGTTGTTGATCCTTGGCTGTACTTGCTCATCAGGCCTGTTTGTTTCCTCCATTCATCCTCTCTTTACTGATTACTCACTTTAGAATGCTAGCGCCTCCATGCCTGATTAAGTCGTATGCTCTGCTGCCAATTTCAGATTCATGCAAGTTACTCACACACACACGAGCATATCAAAACAAAAACACACTGAGCACATCGGCTTGATACACGTGGATACATTTACATCATCTGCATGCATCTGCACAATAACATGTATATACATACAGTATGCACACACACACACACACACACACACACACACACACACACACACACCTACCTAACCTCTTACTACCGCCACCACGTACATGGACAGGTAGAATACTGACACACATAGTTGCACAAGAGCACACACACCCCCCCCCAGATATTTCAGCACGTCTCTCTAGTGTGAGTAGAATGTTTGATTTATTTAAACCAGGAGTGTCTGGGGTCGTTTGCTGCCATCTTCATCTCTCCTTTGCTATATTAAAGCCTAATAAGTAGTAATTTTTCCATTTTGCCTTTCACTCCCACTGAACAGAAAGACGACTTGACACTTTCTTAAGCCTCTGTGAGAATAATTTGAGGATCATTTTATTTTTGCAATTTTGGAATATCTGTGGGGGTACTGCTGGCAATTAATTTAGACCATCAACTCTCTTCAGCCTCCAATTTCCTGTCTTTTTTGATCCGTGGCTGTCTGACTACCCGGAATTTTTTATGCATCCTTCTATCACCTAAATTTTTATTTTACCTCTGTCCTCGGTTCATCCCCTTCTCCCTATGTCCCTCTCACAATTTTTACTGTTTGTCTCAATTGGAGAAAAGATGGGAGGGGCAAGAAGAGGAGGAGAGGATGAGAGAGACAATGAGAGGAGGAAGAGAAAAGGAAAGAGGAACAAGGTGAGGGCCGATAGGAATAACTCAATAATGAGGATGCAGTCATTAGGTGTATTCCTTGTCCTGTATGTCCGTAGGGTGGATGTAATGCTCTCTCTGTCTCTCTCTTTCCATATTACTCTGCCACACTCCAATCAGGTTCTGCTCATAATTGTGTTTAATGATTTCCTGCGTTCTGCGCTCTGATCTCACAACAGGTAATGAGGTTAACCTAACTACAGAGAGGGAGCAGACTGCACAGACGCACATGCACACAGGAAGAAAGAGAACAGAAAGCCCACTAGAAAACAGTGGCCTTCTGCAAGGTCGACAGACAATACCACGTATTTAGAAAAGTGTTCACATGCTGAAACATGTTTTGAAACTGAAGTGGCTTTTCATATGGACTGGGAGCATGTGGGTGATCCTCAACACCGGTGTTGACCATGGCTTTGGGGGGTAGTTAATGTTGAACATTGACTGCCCACACTCATATCAAGGTATAAGTGCTTTAGAAAAGCCCTCAATCAAAATGAAATATCACTTCATGTCTCTCTCTTTATATATCCACCCTGAGTCATTTATAGCACACAGCTCTTCCAGCAGCGTGTGTGTGTGTGTGTGTGTGTGTGAGAGTGTGTGTGTGTGTGTGTGTGTGTGTGTGTGAGTGAGTGAAATTGGGTAACGGTTTAGCATTGTTAATCCCAGTGTGATCGTAGCACATGCATGAAAAAAATATAGCATTGTTTGTATATGTTAAAGAACATTAGGTTTGAGTATATTTCCAAGATGGATGTGAGTGGTATCACTACAAATACCTGGGGCCACCAGTGTATGGACTCATGGAAACAAACTAAACAGTACAAATGTTGTATTAAACTTCAATATCACATTAAAACTGAATTTAGAATTTGAATCAAGTCATGATCAATGTGATTCATGGAGAACTGCAATTGAGAATGGACTAGACTAGAGAATGGTGAGTGGAAAGGGTTAAGAGTAAAGTTTAAAATACATTCTGGTAGAATGGAGGAGGAAGACGTATGGCGAAGGCTCCTGTGGTCATTCAGGGAGTTAAACAGTGCAGCAGTAGAGTCCAGCTTTTTAGGGAGAAGTGCCTGGGCACATAAGCAGAGATGGTCTCTTGATGGTCATTTAATGTTTGAGGACAATGCATCGGTATTATGAGGAAAGATAGAGTTGCCTATTTGGGTCAAGTATTCCTGGAGTATTCCTAACTCTATGTAATCTTGGCAGAGTTAAAGGCAAAGCCTTATTGAACTCTCCTCTCACTTAGAGGAAAAAAAAAAGAAACAGCCCTAAAAAGATAGCGTGTGAATGGACGGAAGGAAGACAGCGGCTTGGAATCTAATCAAACCAAGGACACTTTGCTGATTGCCTCTTCAAAAACAAGAGTGAGAAAATTGGTTTGGTTTGTTTCTGTCACGAAGGCGAGAGACAATTGATACTAAAAATGGTTAAAATGTGGCTGGGGAGAAATGAAAGGAGCTTAAAGTGAAATAACTAAATTACTCCGTTCACAGACCACGATGGAGGAGTGGCGAATGGGTAATCTGTAGCGTCAATCCCATTCTCTCCTCTTGCCTCGTCCTCATGCCCAACCCCTCTCTTCAACAATTACAGAGCTTTTCTAAATCCATCATTCTCCCCTCCTCTCTCCCTCCAACTCCTTCCGTCGCTTCCTTATTCATGTAAAGACGGTAAAGGCCCAGAAATGGGAAAGCCACCACATAAAGGGTTTGCTTACACGTTGTCCACTGGTGTAGGGATACGCTACGCTCTATTTACTGTATTGGACACACCACACTTTGGGTAAAAAATAATCTATATCTGCCTCTACGGGTTTATTTTGCAATTAAAATTAATGTCAGGGAAGTAAAATAAATGTCAGTGAATCTGAGTGGGATAAACTTGATGAAATAAGGGCTCTTCTAGCCCATATTTATTTATTGACAAATCAGTTCTGCTGTTAAAAAAAAATCTACAGAACTTTTGACATACTCATTCTTCAAATATCCATATCAATAGAAGTGAAACACAGCCCACAAACAGGCACAAGACTTCCCCTGCCATTCAGAATGTCAGGCATTGAGTGTATTGGCGGTATGAGAACCAACATTACGGCAAGGAGGAAGAGATTGATGGCCTCAAGAGTACACTCTGCTCACCCAAGCGCAACCATCCAACAAACAACATCAGCCACATTAGCAACGACAACAACCACCACCGCCACCACCACGAGGACAGCGTCTGAAATGCAAAGTGCGGCGCCAGCTAATTAAAACATAAGTAAATCAGGGCTTAATGAGTTGTAATTGCATATAATTGCAGAGTTGTTGATGTTTCATGTCTAATTGGCTTGCATTGCTGAGATAATGAGAAAAGTTTGATTACTTTATGCTAAACGTGTTAGCGAGGTAGCAGGTGTTGTTTCGAAGTGGTGTCACAAGCAATCCCATACCTCACATCTCAATCTCATCACTCAACCTCTACAGAGGAAAGAGAGGGAAGTCTCTCTCTCTGTCTTTCCCCTGTGTCTCTAATTATACACATATGCTAATGGTACTTGGTTTGTGTGTCTTTTATGATATTATTTAGTTCATGATAGGAGGTTTATCTAATTTGAAATCCTGTCCTGGGTGCCAGATTTTGGAGTGTGGCTGCATTTATGTTTTGTATTTATAATATAATATGATGATATATTAGCTTTTTCATTAACTTTGGAGCATGACAGTGCTAGGTGGTCTACTGCAAAGCCCCCAGACATGTTAGTTTCCCCTCACTGCCAAACAGGATCCTGATCCTGTCTGTCTGTCTGTCAGAAGGATATTTAAAAAGAATTATGAATGGATTTCCATGAAATCTGGTGGTCAGACTGGCCTTGGACCAGAGAATTCATTCGATTTTGGTGGTGATCTGATCTGGGACTTCTGATTGACGTTTTCTCTCCAAGTGCCTTCTTCTCTTCTCTTCTCTGCCATTGTCTCTGAGAAAAGCCAAATTGAATTATCTTCATAATCCATATATTTAAGTCTGGAACCTGGGATGAGTGATATTCATAGTCTTAGAAATGGCTCTGTCACCCTATTTGGTATGTAACCCATGCCAAACTTTTGTTACCTAAAATTGCCATTGTCCTTAAACCCCATGATTGAATCCCTACTTTATCTGTTCATCACGTAACCTCTGGTCATCAAAGCAGTAAAGACACATTTAAGCTTCAATATTCACAATGACCATCCCAAAGCGAAGGATAAAACTAGACTAAGAAAACATAACCATGGAATGGAGAGAGAAGGGATGTCAAATAACACAGAATAAAAACACATATATCCAAAAGGTGCTGGGGGCCTTAATGGTTTTAATTGATCTTTTGGATACAAGTGTGTGTGTGTGTGTGTGTGTGTGTGTGTGTGTGTGTGTGTGTGTGTGTGTGAGAGAGAGAGTGTGCACTTTTGTGTGTGTATCCTGAAGGGAATCACATCGATGTGGCTACTCATGCAAGTGATTGGAATTAAAGTCCGATTATGTCCTGAGGATACAAAACCTGTCTAGGTTCCCTGACCTGTATCTCCTTACGTACATGCACGCACACACACACACACACACACACACACACACACACACACACACACACACACACACACACACACACACACACACACACACACACACACACACACACACACACACACACACACACACACACACACACACACACACACACACACACACACACACACACACACACACACACAGGGCCTCGACAGCTAGGTAGGCAATGGATTCGTTTAGAAGGTGAATTTCCTGAAAAATGTTCAATTCAGAGGAGATTTCTCAATGTGTTTGACTATACTTCCCACTTATCTCTGCGATAACTTCTGTACTTAATGATTGCATTGCAGAATCATGGCTTAGTAGAGCCTTTAGAAATGCCTAAAACCAAACATCTTGTTTTTCATCTCACATTCAACTCAATGTCCCACTCAGTCCTGACAGGAAATTCAATTAATTCAATTGTTCTGAGTACTAAATGAATGTGAAAGAAGTTGGACAGCTTTGTATTACTTATTCTGGTGACTACCCACCGTTACTTTTGCTGAAAGAAAGAGTATATGGATGCACTTTTAAATGTTAGTGGAAAAACTGAATTTGATACACATCTGTCTGAAAGAGAGGGAGGGAGGGAGAGAGAGAGAGAGAGCCCAGCAATATATTTTTACATACAAATATGTGGACTTGGCGTATGACTACAGGTTGCCTTTGCACATTTCAAATGTTTTGTCTTTTTCAACTGTTGCAGCTGCAGTAATGAAATGGGGCAAAGACACAACCGAGGAGATGATAAACAACATGCTTCGGAGCACCTTAAGCATGCACCAGTGAGAAAAGGAGGGAGGGGGGGGGGGGCACAGGGGACATCTTCAAAATGCGACAAAGACGTTCAAAAGATGTCTTTTGGATGTATCTTTGCTCAGTGGGAGAAAGAGACTGCAATAGAAGAAGAAAAAAACCCACAGTTGTTATTTTTAACTCACTTTAGTATAATGATGCCACTGCCAGCAGGCCTCCATAAACATTCAACTGTATCTTACTGTCTGGAAGCAAAAAAGAAAGGGAGAAAAAAAATCCCCCTGCTCATTTGCTCACGCCTTTTCTTTCTCGCATCTGTCTTTCTTTTGCCCTCAAGTGTCAAACATACAATTGTACACATGCGTGCAACAGTGACTCACAACACCCTGTGGCCCCTTCAGTTGCTGCCTGCCCCAATATCCAGATCTCTTGGCTTGCTAAGCTGATGTGTATGAATTTAAAAGTAGCATTAACAGGATTGGAGGTGATATTGTATCCCAGGCAAATTGATCTTACTGCTGATAATCCTGGTTATCAGGCGTTTTGTAGGGCATTTGGGAGAAATATGTGGGCTCTGGCACCAAGGCTTAGAGCTAAGTCTCAGCACACCTTTGATAAAAGCTACGTGAACTCTGATTCATTGATCGATACAGATGAGCAAAGATACAATAAATAAAGGATTTGTATAACCGTTAGAAGGTTGATTTTAGAGATTGCTGAGGCAATCAGGATGCTCATGAATATGCATTGCCAATAGAAAGTTTTTAAAGCTCTTACAAACTTTTACAAACAACAATCCTTATTTTTGGTGCAAAGCATTGTTTTTCTGACATTACTTTGAAACTGTCAGTGGCTTGTAGCTGATTAGCCTGCTCAATTGCGCTGCACTTTGTCTTTTCTGTTTCTTGTCTCTCTACTGTTTGCTATCATGAAAAACTAAAACAAATAGAGCCGCAAGCGGCGATTTGCGGGTTCAAACCGTTTTGTTACTGCAAACTGCATGCAGAGTGATAGAAGAAGATATATTCCGATGGGGCTCATGTTTCTTGGGAAGCATTTGCACATAATTTCCAGTTATTGGGTTTCATGGTTTTACCTCATTCTAGCTCACGGCAATTTGCGACATGGCATAAGACAACAAACAATAGGGTTCTAACCCTTCAGGGTTTGAACCCTAAATATACAAGTAGTGCAAGAAATAATAGCTTTTGCAATTTGGTCTCATAAAGTGTCACTTCTTCCAGCAGCATATTGATGGTGATGGATAGGTTTGTCAAGCACACTCATCTCAATGTTCAATCATTTTATGAATCAATGTCACACAACATGCAACTTGAGTTTTCATTCATTTACTATAAATAAAACATTCAAAACATCAAATCAAATGGAACACAAAACATCAAATAGATAATGGAAATGAATCAACAGTTAAATATAAAGTCCAATTCAGAATATGTAGTCAGACATAGAGCAGTGTCCATGGAGCAGTGTCTCTTAGAGAAGCAGTCCTCCTCCTCCTCCAGACTCTGGCCAGTCCAGAGCAGATGCCTCTGCTGAGTCCAGCCATGGGACTGGGGGACTTCCAGCTCACAGCAGGGTTGTATGACTCCATGTCAGAGTCCAGATCAGACTGTAGGGGAGCTGGCTCCTCATCCTCATCTTCATTATCAGCATCGTAGTTGAGGTGAAGATGGTATGATGGCAACTTGATGGAGCAACAGCCCCTAGCACATCTTCCTCCTCCTCTTCACTATTCTCCTCCTCCTCCTCACTGTAAGATGGTAAGATGATGTCAGGTGGGGTCAGATGTTTCTCCACTATCTGTTCCTCCTCCTCCTCCTCCTCTATTGATGTTGACTCTGAGGATGAGTTTGATGGAGGGTTCTCTTCATCGGCCACCTCGGGAGATTCATCTTCTACCTCATTATCAATTATGATCTGTACATGGATGGTCACCACGGGACGTTCAACGTACCAGACTAAAAGAACAAAAAGAGAGTTAGTTCATCAAGTGGCTAGAGAGATTTTTCAGATAAATGTCATATAAACATCATCTCTTGATGGGCCACAGACACCCAGTTGTATTCTGATTTGTTTTGCCTCCTTATGTTGTTAGTTTACTAAAAATGTTGAACCGTGACTATTAGAGCTGGGCCTTCAGGTCAGTAATAACTTAGCCAAAACGTAAGTTAAACTGTAATAGGCATATAATAATCATTTTAACCTCGGTTACCGTCTACAAAATAAATACCATACAAAGATACCAACTGGAAATATGAAGCTGGCCACCCAGAATATATATTATTCTTGTCAGTGGATATCAAAATAGCATATTTAAAGCATATTTACAAAATAGCAAATATCTCTCTCCACATGTTTGAGCCGGAGCCTGACCCAGAATGGGAAGAGGCAGCTGAGCGGTTCCACTCAGGAGAACCCAGCAGAATTTGTGACAATTTGCGACGCGGCATAAGACTACAACCCTAATAAATGGTCAGGGAAGGTCAGGGAAAAGAAAGACCACAAAGAAGAACACTACAGCTCAAGAAAAAAAATAGCACAGTGGTGGGGCAGGGGATGTATTTGGATGACAAAAGAAAACAAAGCAGGACAACAAATGAGAGGAAAGGACGAGGGAAGGGGGGTGGGAGGGAGACATAACAAGCTTGATGGAGAGCCACAGTGTAGCTCTGTTTCATTTTTTCCTCGTCGCCCACCCTCCCTCGCTACCGTCCCCTCGATCTCTCCTTTCTTGCCTCCCTGCTTGGTTGGATAATTGGATTTCAGTGGCGGGCCACGGGTCTGCTCTCCTAGAACTCTCTGGAAGGTCAGAGGTGACAGGGCAACACCGTGTCACAGCTAATCTGTCCCTAGGCAGCACTGGGTGAGTCAGAAGAGACGGGACTGCGCACGCGAGTGTGAGCGTGTGAGTGTGCGCGTGAGTACCTCAAAGATTTTGTGTGAATGTGTGTGGCAGGTAAAGGTCATCCCCTTGTAGAAGTCCCAGTATTGGTGGCATGGATGGAAGGAGGGAGGTGGAGAGACAGAAACAGATATTCTGCCTCAGTCATTTATTACAAGGTGACCCTGAAGAAGCCTCTCGACGGATTGCGGGAGGCACTGAGGAGGAAACTTAACTAGACCAAACAGGCATTATCTACGGTCACCTAAGATATTCTCAACTGACAGGAATTATCCAGGGGTCACTTACAAGGCTCCACATCAATCAATAAAACTTACCCCGTTGAAGAAGTCTTTAATCACAAAGGATATATGTCTAAAAATGGTTTTAATACTTTTCTTTGTGGACAAAGATTTATTTAGATTGATTGCATTGTATTTTGCAGGGTATTATACAGGCTAATCTTAAAGCTAATTAGATTAGAGTCAACTTTAATGTCATTGCACAGAGTACAAGTACTGCGACAACGAAATGCAGTTTGGCATCTAACCAGAAGTGCAAATAGCAGTAAAGTGCAGAGTATGTACATATGTATAGTGGTAATATAAATATATTAAATAACAGTAAGGGATAGATATGAATATGCTAAAGTACATACAGTATGGACAATATTGACAGTATGAACATTGTGAAGTGAATACTGATATGAATAGATATGTACATTATGAAGAATAATGGCATTATTAACAGAATGAACAGAGTGAGACGAATACGTAGCCTGGAAAAATAACACAATTTTGAATCTCTTTGGAATCTATTCCTGACTATTCCCATAGCAAGTAAAAGATAATCAAAGTAGTACTAGTAGTAGTACTACAAATGAATAGTAATGAATGATCAATGAACCGTCTCTTTGTGACTATTTAATTTCTCTTTGTGTTGTGACATGAGGAAGATGCCAGAGGGGCAAGACACACAGAGACAGACTACAGAACAGCCTCTGACGGGGTGATTTATTGGAAATAGCTCAAGTCGAGGTAAGGAGACGAGGAGCCATATTGTGGGGGTGAAAGGAGGTGCAGGGTGGCTGCAGTTTGGCACTGGGGTTGTCACGGCTCGTCCGGCACCCCCCCCTCCCCTACCCTCCAGGATCCCTATCTGTGTCTGTATTGGAACAGCGGGGGGAGGAAAAAAAGAGCATGAGACAAGCTAAGGCAGTGCTGGCTCTCTGTGTGCTGACCAGTCGGTTCTGTCTTGGCCCCTTTTCAAGCTGCCATGATGAGCTGTGAATTGGCTGCAGCTGTGGTGCCCCAATCTGGTGCAAGTGGGATCAGGTGTGGCCAGTCAGGAGTCCCTTCCCTGGCCCCATGCGCTCTTTGCTTAAGTTCGGAGGGTGACCGCTGTCCATGGTAAGTGCATAAACAACAGTAGGCCTAGTAGCCTGTCTGTCTGTAAAAGAAGCAAAAACAATTAGACAGGTTAATCTTGTCTGGGTGGTTCAGTTGGTTTAGGCACATACCGTGACCCGCAATGTCATGGGTTTGAATCCAGGTCAGGACCTTTGTTGCATGTCCTCCCCTCTCCCTCCCAATCTTTCCTGTCTCTCTCCACTGTCAAATTAAGAAATGAATTAACATTAATAAACATTATCATTGTATCTGTATCACAAATTAAGCACCATCTCATGGAAAATAAAATTGAATTTCACAGAAATAATTTCAGTGTACAGACAAATTCACTTCTCAAAGTACACATCCACTAATTGGCTGCACACATGCAACTGGCTACCATCATTCTGATAAAAATGTCAAATGATAAAATCAAATACTGTATATGTAAGTATATATTAGATTTATTATTATTTATTCTGTCAGATTTGTCCAAGGCTGTGCTGAATCAACCAGTAGTTAGTAGTGTTGTCAATATTGAACTGCAAAAATGTCCACCTTAACAAGTCATTTATTTAATTATCATTTATTTACTTTTTTTTATTTTTTTTTAGAAAATACAATTTTAAGACTTGATTAAATGAGGAAATGGATATTTATTTTGCAGTTTTCAGCCTAACATTACATTGCAGGGAACAGGAGAGCGCTTGGAAACAGAACATAGCCAAGAGCTATGGATACCAGTTTCGCCAAAATAATTTGGGAGCTAATATAAATCTTCCCACAACCATAGTTTTGGTCACAACCAACACTGATATGTACCCACACTGACAGAGACTGATGGATTAGAAACTGAGAGAAAGGTTATTGTGAGAGGAAATGAAAGAGTAATGAGGAAATGAAGGAATGAAGAAAGGAAGGAATAGATAAATCAACGAAGGAAGTTATAAGGCAGAGGTGCCAAACCTTTTATTACGGAGGGCCACTGGGCTTAAACGTATTGGAAGTATTACTATTGGACTATGGGCTAGGTTTGTTAATATACTTTGAAACTACCCTGTCCATTTGTAGTAAGACTGGATAATACAATTTGTTTCACTACCTACATCTACAAGCCCAAAATATATAGCAACACTACAGTTTATTAGCTGGCAATGGTGGCCCATAAAGGTTTTATTATTGTGTATTATCAGTGTCACATGCTTGCCCATACACGTGAATGAGCACGCACTAAACATGCACACTAACACTCATCTGTTTGATTGAGACACTGTAAACACGAAGAACACATTTTCTCAGTCCATCCTTCTCTGCAAACATGGTCTAAAATGAATTTACGCTCGTGTATAACAAAACTTGTTTACAAGTCTCTTAGCAAATACCTGTTTATCCTATAAATTAATTATCTGTTCACTGGGTGTGTATGATTAAACACCTTTTGTATTCTGTTTACGGACTTGCTCTGTTTGATATGAATCAATTTTTCATGACATTCCATTACACCAAGCCCCAAGTCCTGTTACCCAGTTATATTTTAATTTCACTGTGGGTACAGCAACGCACATTCCTCACCGCTGGCAGAAGTCTTTGGAATTATACTACAAAACAGATCGAATCACCTTTATCTTTTCTTTGCTAATGAGAGCTTCTGTTAACATGCTTGCCATTTCTGCTTGCCATTTCCATAAACGCAAGTGAAAGCACAGGTAAAAACACATATTACTAGCATTGTTAGAAGTCTCAAGGTCACCTGACCACTGATCATGCTCATTTTAAATCAGCGTGTCTTCCGTAGTACTGAGGTACTGCTACTGACATGAATCTCAGAAAAGCAAGCACATACACAATGGCTCTCGTAGTCCAGACAGTACAATGATAGATAACCAATACTTAGTGATGATGACACACACCCACACAGTGCAAGCAGACTCATTCATGTACTCTCACTCACACAGACAGAGGCTGAGTTTGGCCAAATCACTAAGTCACCTTGGGTAAGAGCGTTTGCAGAATAGTTAAGGAATGTACCTACATGTTATTCTATTGCATATGTAGCAGGTACTACCCCTTTAAGGGGTACCGACCAATCAGGGATTCCCTTTCAAATTCGTGTTTTAACATTACGCTTATTTATGCTCTGGTCGGTGGAGTAGGTGCCCTGGGTTTCTCCGTTTCCCTAGCCTTCTCCGTAGAGCGTCGAGGTAGGACAGGGTTGGTGTGTTGTTTTATATTGTTTTTAACGTGGCTGTAGCCTAATTGTTTTAATTATATATAATAAAGCTGTTTTTGTAACCCGTGTCCTCTTTTTGCAGGGCACTGTTGGTTGCTGTTTTTGCCGTCTTTTGTTATGATTACTGTTTAATTTCCTTTTCCTTCCTTCTGTTGATCCCAACTGGTCATTTAAGTGTTTCTTTAGTTTCTTTGCTTTCAAGGGAGGCCTGACAGCTGCGGGGGTGGTAGTGTGGGACTAGTGCTGTCCTTTTCTCTTTTCACTGCATGTGTTGTGGTAAGGTTTCATTTTATTCACCTTTACTTATTTACTTGTGTTTCACGTTTTTTGCAGTGTTCTGTATTTGTGATTCCCAGAGGGGGGAGACTAGCACCGTAAGTATCTCCCCTGCAGTTGCAGTCCTGCCCTTGCCGTTGTTTTATTATTATTCTCCTCCCTGTTGTTGTTATTGATATTATTTGATACTTCTATGTCTTAAGTTTAAGTTGATCAATAAAAACCTTGTCATGATTTACACTTGAACGACGGTCTGTGTACTTCATTCGATTGGAGGCCTGAAGGCCCAAGCACACACGAGCTGAACTATTTCCCTGGGCGTAATTGGCGTAGTTGAATTGCAGACGCAGGCAGGTATGCTTCCCACCTTTTGCAAGATAGCATGAATGTCGTCGACTAGATGACCAAACGTCCTCCATGTGAGCGAGATGTCGGCCTGCCGCAATTGGTCTGCCACGTGAGGCATGACCTGGCCGAGCTCAGCCACCACTTCGGCGAGCTTCTGGGTTGAAATCTCGCCACGCATGGTGAATGAGACAATCACTAGAAGGACAGGGTGTAGGGACTTGGCCTTAGCTCGATCCGTCATCTCGGTGACTATATGGCGGAGCACCTCCAGCACCTCAGCCAGCCTTACACCATCACGCCATGCATTGTTAGTAAGATCCCAGCGAAATACGGGGTGTTGTTGATCCGCCTGGTATTTTTGGTGAACATTACGTATCATATAGCATATACATGCTGTCATCCCAAGCTCGCCTACACCCAGGCGACGGTCCCGAATCCTGTCACGCTCAAATGGCGGAACATCTATGGCTCTTAGTAGTGATGGGAGAATCATAGCACCCGCCTGGGTCAACTCCCCAAACACGTCAGTGTTGTCGGCGGGGCCCCGCACTATGATGGCGACGAGTCGCCTGGGCCTCTCTGATGTGATCCCATGGACTCCTCCCTGTGGGCTCGGGTCTCTCCAGCCCCTGCCCCTTGCCCTGCCCACGCCTTGGCCTGATGGTGGACCTGCTCCTCGCCGCCTACTCCTAGCCCCTTGAAATCCTCCTCTTGGGTCTTGCATTGCTCCGCATGTCAATGTTGCTCGGATGATGAAGGAAACACATCCGGCAGTGGGAAGTGGCTAGCAAGATGAAGAAAATGGATTGTGTATTTATTTATTTATTATTTCACCATCCCTACTTGCATAGAAAGCAGTAGGGATGGTGTATTCGATGTCTAATGAAGTTTCTTACTCTGCTGACCTAAATTCAAATCTTGATTTAAGTGCTGCATACTGGTACTTAAATTGATGAGTTGCATGCAGAGATATGCAGCCTCCTGTAAGATACACTTAAGATGATGACTACGTAAATAAAGACGTATCCACCTTCACATAATGATAGATTCTGACTTTGACTCAAGTCCATTTGTACCCTCCTTCCCTTGCGCACCTGAATCCCTGCAATATGTTTATTGCTGCCATCGGTTACCAATAAATCTGCATACTAATAAATACCAAAGAAGTCAAATAGAATATGAAAAATTTGAATCAATAACCGGTATCATTAATATTCCTTCATCAGAAGGTGCTGATGCAGCTTAGCACAGTGTCCCCTCTTGCCTTATTCCTCTGATACCCACTTCAACCAGCTTCATCTCACACACAAGTTGGGTCAAGAAATGGTTTAAATGTGCTGAGTTTAACAGATGACCACCGCATCCAGCGTTTCCTGCAGGGGTAGGGCCTCTCTTATTGAGCTGTGTGCTGTCTTTTGAACAATTATTTGCAGAGCCTGATCACAACATTGAAATCTCTCCCGTGTCCCTTCAAGCATCGTCTCCAACAAAACACATTATCGGGGCGTGTTACGGGAATTTTTCAGGCTTCAGTCTCCAGCAACCTGACCCTTTCTTATATATATATTGGACAGTGACATGCAGGACCGCTAACCCATTGCCCATCCCTAATTGTATTCCAAACATTATATTAGAAACAGATACAACAAAGCAGTGATCTAAATTTGAGTGGATCACAGTAGCTTCACGGCTAATTGGATAATAAAGGCTATTGGACACAGGCTATGTAGTGAGTTGTATTTGTTAAAAGTACAATGTTCTGCACTCCTATATACTATATGCAATATCCTGCTTGCTTGTTGAGTATGAAGCTATGTATGTGGCTTGTGGCTAACATGAACATGTCTGTACATTACGTGTGCAACTTCCTGTACAACTACTCTCCTAGGCTTTTCACATGCACACACACACACACACACACACATACATACTGTACATACATACATATAGGGCTAAGGAGTGTTACATACAGCCACCTAGTACAACAACTTAGTACAGGTCGTGTACCAAAGACTGTTATTCATTTTCCATGTCCAGTTTGAACCAGTGACCTTCTACTTAAAAGCCTGCTTCTGTCGCATCCACGTGATCGCTGCTCTCTTCCTCTGTCCTTGTGCTTGTGCTGGATGGGAGTTGGATGCACTTAAAAGTAAAAGGGGCATACCAGGTATTGTACCTCACATAAGAGAATCGGCTATTAAAAGGATGACAAAACCTACATGACTGTGCCGCTTGAGCTTTTAGCAAGGTGGGTGTTGTGGGAGAACTTGTGTGGAGACATATGGTCTGACACACACTAATCTGTTAGTGGGGGACACAGGGGAGATGTTACTGTAGCCTGTGTGAAAAACATCTCAGCATCATCCAGAGGGAAGAGGCGAGATGGGAGAAGGAGTGAAAATAGATAGAATGATGTCAAGTCCGGTCTACTGCATAAGGATTTTTCCTTAAAACACTAATTCACTCAGAAGAGTTTGCTTGAAGTTAGATTGGGAGAATATGATAGAGGTGATGACCAATAGAAATATGAAACTTCTGTTATTCTTGTTTGCACAGTTTTGATGCAATTCCTGTTCTGTTGAGTCATTCAGGCATCGTGTTCAGGTTTTGTGTGGCCTTGCCCTGTGGTAATGCATTATGTACCTAATCTCAGACTAGACTGGATTTTTACACTGTTACCCATACGTGTGTGTGTGTGTGTGTGTATGTGTGTGTGTGTGTGTGTGTGTGTGTGTCATTAGAGACTGAGTGGAATATTTAGGAGGGCCTTGAAGATTTATCATAATAATGAACACTATCCCGAGGCAAAGAGAATGAATTTGGAAAGAGTAAGCGAGAGAGAGAGAGAGAGAGAGAGAGAAAAGAGGGGAAGAGAGGAAGACACAGAAGAATATCCGGGGGGGGGGGGGGAGAGGAGAGGGGTGATGGGAGACCGACCTCATACCAGGTCGAACCAGGCCTAACCTCAAGAATGAAGAAAGTCACCACCCACATTGTCCTGATCTATTGATGTTATCCTTTTGTGCCAAAACATCTTCTCTAGTTTTCATTGTATTACATTCTCCCCAGCGACCATCCAATTCCTAAGCCTACTCCTAAATGTGAATGTAAAAACACATTTGCACAAATGATTTGGAATGCGTAAATGTGTAATGTAAAAAATGTTCAAATCAATCCAAATATGTAAAAACATTTTGAAGAAATAAGGTTTTTTTCATTTTAAACATTTATAGAAAAGATTTGTAGTTGTAAATGATATGTTGCAAATGTGTGAATCAATTCTGCACAAGTGACTTCAACCCTCCTGGTTTTCTGCTGATGGGCCCACGGGCGACTCATCATGGTAAAGTTGGGGATGAATAGGAAAGGGCACATTTGGTCGATCGGATAATCAAATGAATCCCTGATTGGACCGTCCAAACTCGCTACCTGATGGGGGCAGAAGTAGCGCTCCTATTGGTCAGTCAAATTTGCAGGCAAAACTAGGTCAACTAGGTCGTTTTTTAATTACACATTTACGCATTCCAAATAATTTGTGCAAATGTGTTTTTACATGTGCGCAACTGTTAAAATACAACTGCAAGTTTCCATATATTTGTGATTATTGTTTTACAAGTTCACCCTATATCACCTTGTGTGAACTTGTGTGAAGTGAAACAGAAGGAAGGAGAAACACAAATCCAATCTAAATCAATTCCATTATGGCACATGGCGTTCCCATTCCCAGCACAACCTAACAGACAGATCACAGAGCAACACGCACGCTAGATGCAAACAAATACTACTAACTCCCCAAGCAGACAGGGATGTAATGTTTCTGTTGTGAATATTAAAGCAAGAAGTGGGTAAAATAAAGATGAAGAGTTGGTGAGGGGAGCAGTCACCGAGTCCTGACTGATTGCTTTGTGGCTGGGAGTGCTCTCAGATGCAGGCGTTTCTGCACATAGTCCAATAATGTCACGAATTGTGCATACTCCTGTAACAGGGCGTGTACATGTGTTCACACAGCATGCACTACAGACAGACACACACACACACACATACTGAAGGGCTCTGCTGCTCATCAAAAAATGAGTTAAACAGAAACGACAGAGGCGAGGACAGAGAAAGATGACTGCCTCTAAAAACTAAAATAAGGGAGTGAAGCAGACAGGGGATATCTTGGGACAGGAAACTGAGATATGAGACAACTTATTGCTGGCCTTGCTTTCACTGCAATGGTACTAAAATGACTTGATTCCTTTTGGATTCGTTTTACACAAAGCAGTGTAGTGTGGAGGTTTTATCTTTATGAAGGCGACAGGGTGGCAGCGGTGGTAGGTAGGTAGGTAGTGGCTGCACACGCCATTCTTCAACCGAAGGACTCAAGTTCAAGCAAGTATCCACACTACTAAAGTGTCTTTGGGGATCAATAAAGTATTACGCATCACATTACATCGATCTCCAATAGCAGAAGTAGCACTATAAACAACTTGACTCTTCTGAGCGAGGGCACACTATACTGAAAGTGTTGAAAGGAAGAATACAACATCAGAAGTGTTTTTCTAACCCTAAACTCCACTTGCAGTAAACAGCACAGCTTCTGTCAGCATTTCTGGCTCACAGAGAATATGATGGTGCTGTATTTCCACGTACACGAACACACACACACACACACACACACACACACACACACTGTAGTCGTGTATGGTATCATGACAATGACATATTATCCTATATGTGAGCTCTGTTGTGTGGAAATATCATTCAATATATTGTGGTTGTCTTCAAGGTTTTTTTTGCTGTCACATGCCTTTCTCTTCACAGTACGTGTGTGTGTGTGTGTGTGGACTGCTCAACTAAATAAGGCCAGGCTTTGTTTTCATTCACAACCTCTTTTTTTCGCATTTGCCTCAATATCTAATATCCTAAAATACAGATGTGATAAGCTTTTCATATTCAATACATCAGGGTTATTCTATATTCTCATTCAGTTTAACTTCTGGTTATATAAAAGCAGACATCCACACACACACACACACACACACAGATATGCAAACACATTGAATTTTTAATTTAATAATTGAAGGGATATAAACAGAAATAATACTGAGATGAATGTCATGGCATTTGATGGGATGGGATGTGACGTAATGTGATTTGATGTGCAAGAAGCATGTGATGTGATACCATCAACCTTGTGGTTAGCAAAGAGGGAGATTTTGGGGACAGGACAGGAGGAAGTGCTTTGGTGACTTTGACCCACCTGGAAGAGTAAAGAACAGACGAAACGTCGAGTCTGCTGGCCTTCAGTGGCTATTCAGGCTGATGGTAATTGCCAACTAAGTGACCCAGTGCAAGCCCACAGTGTGTGTTTTGGGTCTTTTGGCAGAAATACACTCTCGGTGAGGCGACCCAGCTGAGACTGATCGGGCAACCTGTGGATTGTAATGGTCAAGTCCTCCTTAACCACAGGCCATTTCAAACCTCTAAACTAGTATGCCAGCGATTAAATCAATGAGAGATACTAAGCATGTAGGCTTGGGATGGAACGCACACAGCTAATGGGCTAACGTTAGCCTGCTACTTTTCCTTCCATACACTTGTCTGGTATTGGGCTAAAAGGTCCAAAACATAAAGGTCATGCCCCAAGAAAATATTGACTGATGGTTTTTACAAGACAGTGGGCCTTATTCACAAAACTTCTCTTAAATTCTTTGTACATTTTCCGTGTTTAAAACAAATGTGGGATTCACAAGACATGCGAAAAATCTTGATTTGTGCGTACCCCAGGTGTATCAGATGATGACTGCCAATTGTTGGTAAATTGGATGCGCGTGCCCATTCAAGTCGGTTTGGACAGGTAAAATGTAAAATTACTTTACCTGCATTGCGGCAGACAATTTGTTGGTGTACCTTGGACTGATTGACAGGACGTCCAGCCAATGACAACGGTTGCAGTGCAAAAGAGAGCATATGATGGGGTTGGAGTGCAGATTATTGGAGAAAATGGTCCTGCCCCTACGGCCCCACTAGTTTGTAGGACATCATGTACAAGATGACAAAACAAAGAAGTTATAAACTATTCCCCCGGAGAAACAACTGACAGAAATTTCACGATTTGTAGAAAAATCTGTGAAAAATAACAAATGAAACTGTAAAAGTTTAGTGATGTCAGTACTTGGAACCATTATTCAGACTAATACAAACAATAAGTTACAAGAATTCGAGTAACTGGAATTGCAAAGTCAAATTTTTTTATTTTTTTTATTTCAAGTCAACAACTGTGGAACATCAAACGTGTACAAATTAATTCCTGCAGATTCAACACTTGGCTTCAAGCTGTCAAATTGTCAGTGATCTCACTCCATAAAATAGGTGCATTTTCTCTCCATCTATAACTCCACCCAGCTTTCACCTTAGCATTACCTCATCCATCTATCCTTCCTTCCAGCCGTCCATCCCTTTATCCAAATTTGACCTCAATTTTCCCTCATCTATCCATCCTGCCAACACCTATGCTTTCATAACATCGTTTTTTCCCCCTCCTTCTCCTCACCTCATTCTTTATCTATTGTTATTTGTCATAATCGTCCACCCAATCATCCATCATTTTAATTAGGTTCTGTCTCATTGTTCTCATCATCATTCACATGTCTTTATCATTTATCTCTCTCTGTTTCAGTCAAGGATGTTTAATTGTCTCCATCCATTATTAGTCTTAAATTAATACACATGCAGTGCATTTACTGCTCATTACACAGGGTCGCCTGTACTGCAAAGACAGGGTTTGTGTATAAAGTATTTGATCGTTATAATGTGACAATGACATAGTGTGGTATAACACCTGGACAAAGAAAATATTGTAAATATGTGGACCAGATATCCGGCACGTCGAATGTATGGCACACAGAATGGGGATAAGGGCGATGCCATACAAATTGCAGTGGTGATTTTTTTTTAACAATAATAATATATATTTTTAAATGTCTGCATTCTAGAATAATTGGCCCCATGTGATACTTTTTGTTATTCAATATTACAGCATGTGACGTTTTTTTTCCTTTTTTTGAAGTATGTGGTTTGTGTGTACTTCCTGTCACTTCTGCCGTCAAGCTTCTATAAGGTACGTTGCTTGCTGTTTTTCCCCTTCGTTTGAATGAAGTTCACAATGCGTCATCCCATCTCAATTTAAAGTAAAACTCTACTCTACTTTTCAAAACTGGCAGCAAAAGTTCTGGCACTTCTCGGTTGTAACCCCCCCACACACACACACCCCCTCCCCCTCCCTCCTCCACCACCTTGATTCAGGAGTTTGGAAAGAGAGAGATGGAAAATGAACTTGACGCCAGCAAACTTTCTATGGCAACACATAATTTCAAAATGTTTATTATGGCTCCTTGCAGTCGTTGCTGCCTTGTTTATCTTCAACCTCTGTTCCAGCTTTGTCCTGGAACACTGGGGAGTGTTTACTTCCTGCCTGTAAACACACAAGCAACCACACACACACACACACACACACACACACACACACACACACACACACGCGCACACACCCCTTTGCCCCCGGAGCAGCAGGAGCAGTAATCTGGGTGGATAATGCAACTTTCTGATGCTTCTTCAGATTAATCCCTGTCCTCTCAGTCACTCCAGGTCCCTCTTTGAAGCTCGAGGAGGAAAATCAAACGCAAGCATGTGTGTGTGTCTGTGAGGGAGATAGAGAGAAACTGACAGAAAGAAGGAGAAATAGAGTGTCTGTGATTACGTGTATGCATGTATGTATGTGTGTGTGTGTATTATTTTGTCTGTCTTTTTATCAGGAAGACAATAAGAGTTAATCGGGGGCTTTGATCTGAACCTGCCCTCTCCATGACTGTGGGTTTCCTTTTTTGCCCCCCTCCCCTCCATTGACCTCACAGACATTTTCAAAAAAGTCTTGCAAATAAATCAGTAATCAGTATATGGTTTACAACACAAAGGAGTAGTGACAGCTGATTTCCTTCAATCGAAAAAAAGGCACAGCTCATCGGCCTCGACTTTTGCACACCTGAGCCTTGTTTTGACTGGGAACGTGATTGGTGGAAATAATCACTTTTCAAATGGCTTTTTGAAATGAGAGGTTTAGACATTTGCAAGGGGTGATACCGGAGGACGACTTTAAATGGCAAATAAGTGGGGATATCATATTTGCAAGGAAGGATGCATACGTATACTGATTTACATAATCTTTGGCAAATTTTCCCAGCTGCGGGTGAAAATTTATTGCCAGTGTTTCATCGCCTATATAATTGGAGTCAGGCGCAGTGTGAAGCCAGTAATGTAGATTGTTGCTCGAGGATTTCGACGAGGTTTAATACAGTAGCTGTTTCTATTACAGGCATCAAGGTGTGATGCTTCACCAATCAGCAAAATTGAAGTAATGCATCTTACCTTGAGAAATTTGAACTGCAACTCTGGCTACACTGTATGCGAGGCTTCATCTAGCACCATGGGCCCACCGTGATTCAAAAAACAATGGAATTTAACTTCTGCACACAAATCGTCTACACACAACCTAGGTGGTAAAAAAAAAAAGAAAAACAACTTGTCCACCTTTAAAGCCCCCATGAATCTTGTCTGTATCCACCCTCCATTATTAGCTACTGCAGCAGTCATTGCAGCTTATTATTTATAGGTAAACATTGTAAGGTAGCAGGTAGGTGTGAAGCAAAGCCCTTGACTCCCAATTGTTTGGCTGTAAGATAATTTCTTGTGTTTTCTGATAGTTAGTAGAAAGTACTAGCGAGGTTATTAATACTTTATATCAATTTTAGTGAACAACAAACACAGACAGGGCTTGAGACATTGTGAACACACAACCCCTCACAAGGGTGCTTTATTGGTGACAAAAAGGAACAGAAAACAGCTTAACCATGCTGTTGGAGCGTGTAGGAGTCAGAGAGGTCCAATGCATCAGTGTGGGGGCAGGAAAGGGGCCAAGCCATACTGAGGGTTCGTGGAAGGTCACGGGTGGGCGGCGCACTGGCCCTGGCGGCCTTAGACTGGGGGCGCGCTAGAAGACTATTTAAAGCCTGAGTGATTCTGAAAATGCATTGCACAACACGCATAAGAACAGATTTTGTGTTCCAGTCATAATATGCTCACACTAGACGATTAGGCAAGTACATGCTATCACACACTTAATGACATAACAGATTATCCTACTCTCCTGATTCACTAAGAGAATTGGTAAAGCCATGGCTGGAGAGACTGGGTCAACTTTAGTAGCGCTAGAGTTGAGCAGGCTTTGTCAGAAAGAAGCTAATCGTTTTTAAACTATTAACTTACATGAATTGTAAGACGATTATTATCATTAATATAACATTTTATTATAATTTCTCCACATCACCTCATTGTAAACGGGGCTCTCGTTGGCAATCCACTCTTGGATTGAATCTGTGATCCCCACACAGGACCGTCCAGAAGTCAGGTCGAAAGTTTCAAACATGTTTGATACGATCGGTGTGGTTCAGACTGAATCTTCACTCTACCAGATAATCTGATGGAACCATCGATTGCTGGCACGTTCAAATATGGTGTTAATCCACCTGATAATCCTCTAGTGCATCCCCAGCCTTATGTGTTGTCGGGGTCCGTGGTTCAACACTGTGGACAGCTGTCGCTGTCCAGGGTGCTGAACCATGCCGGTTCTGGGTGCCATGGGTCCTGTGTCTTGAGATCAAGGGGTTTCGTCCCTGCCGTCCCACTGGTCCACTGTTTAAAACATGCAGCTGGTCAGTCTAGTTGAAAGGAAGCCTTAGTAGAATTCAGTGGCGTTTGTTTGAATATATAGTTTAAATGTATCAATCCCTTTATGGTCTGACATGTAGCGGAAGAAGGGAGGGAACAAGAAGGGAACAAAAAGTGTTCTGAAATACACAGTGGCACAGCCAATTACGATCTCTCTCTCAAACACACACACACACAGCTTCCACAAGCATTAATTACTGCTGCTGCCAATAGATGTAAATGAGATGACCTTTCACCCCTGACATTTATGTTAGACTAAACTGACATGACGGAGCCAAACTACCTACACAAACACTCACAAACACGTGCATGTATTCTCATGCATGCTTTAAAAGCTTTAATGGCAAAGTGATGTTCAAAAGGAAAAGTCTGTCTGTCTGTCTGTCTTTCCAATCAATTTCTCAGATTTTCTCTGTCTGTCTTTCTGCTTCTCTCTCTCTCTCTTTCTCTCCATCTCCATTTCTTTAGGTATCTGAGACTGATGAAAAGTGACTGTGGTGTCTCCAGGTGTCATAGATGGGAAGGGGTTTGATGATTCCTGAATGGACAGCCTGCAGCAACCTTCGCCCAGACACTCATCTGCATTCTAATTCATAACGTGTTTGTGTGTGTGTGTGTGTGTGTGTAGCCTGCGTACATATACTGGATATACTGTATGTACGCGTGCATGTGTTTGCCTGTCTTGTGTGTGTGTGTGTGTGTGTATACATATGTAAGCAGTATGTATATGCGTATGTGCTAACAGGTGAGAGAGCGCATTTGTGGCAGGCGCACACACATACACACCCACCCACCCACCCACACACACACACGTCACAAAGTGTCAGCTTGCAAATTGGTTTCTCTCCTTTGGGCTGACAGAGTTGACAAGCCCTTTATGAGAGGCATAAACAAGGCTGCTTTACCCTCCCCCCCCACCCAACCCTCTCTCCATCCTTTCAACTTAAGGCATCAAAACTCCTTTTAAACTGATGAACCTAATGCTGCTCTGCTCTGAGTGCCCACTTATCTGTGGGACTCATACTTCAAATCACTCACACTACAGTATCACCTTGTTTGTGGGTATTGTCATCCTGCAGCCTAAAGTAAATGTGAGGTTGAACAGAGGTTCAGATAATATGGCGCTAAAACACCTAATGAAGCATGAACTTGAGCTTGAACATGTAACTGTGGAGAGGAAAGTGTTTATCTGTGAATGCATGTGCGCGTGCATGCATGCACATTAATCAGCCTGGTTTAAAAAAAAAAAAATGTGTTAAATGATCACAATGTTTTATGTTGCACGCATTAAGTTGCGTGTGTATGAAAGTATGAGACATGTGGAGGAGACATGACTACAAACAAGCATTAGTGTGACATTAAAATGGTGTGGTGGAAAGTGAGGGTGTGGAGGTCAGGGCGGTTGATGGGCACAATTGCCCTGGGTTCAACTGCAAACTGCAAACTGCTTAACTAAAAATGCTTTACTTGCCTAAACTTAACCGTTGCCTCACCATTTCATGTTCCGAACACGTCCAGTTTGTGATATTCTCACACACTCCTTATGTGGTGGAGGAATTTCACATACCCAACATTATTTTTGTCCCCAACATCTGCATTTCGACTTTGTGCTTATTCCACACAATTTTGTGAGGCTGTGTATCAGACTGTGTAATGTATGCACGCATGCATATGGATGTACAATATGTTTATGTGTGTTTGTCAGTGTGTGTGTGCATGCATGCATGTGTGTGTGCGTGCACGATTGTGTGTGTGTGTGTGTGTGTGTGTGTATCCATCCCTACATCCATCAGTAATGAACAGCCAGTTAATAAAGGGGTCCTTCCAATCCACCAGGCAGGAAATAATTACTGTGCGTCTGAATCTATTCTCCATCTGCACCACACTTTATTTAGCTGCCATCTCTTTAAAAATCCCATTCTTTCTCCTCCTTTCTTCCTCCCCTATCCTTTCCATACCAATTTTGCTACACCTCCCACACCCCCACCTACCTGAATACAGAAAAAGAAAAAAATCACTGATCAACCTCTCTCTCTCTCTCTCTCTCTCAATATGTTGAATTAATTACTGAGTGGAAGATGATTGTAAGCGGGATCTGACTTTTAATGCTTTAATAAAGCCTTTTAATATCTATCTGGTGGCTGTCAATGTGTGTGTGTGTGGGGGGGGGCGGGGGATGTGTGTGTTTGCTCACACAGGGACATATCCATTATAGAAGAAAGATATCCCCTACACCCCAGGGTCCCAGCATGACTGCCTTCTCACTCTCCATCTCTTCTCACTCTCGCTCAATTTCTCCCATTTTTTTCTCTTGACCATTCATTAAATATACTTCTGCTTCTCTATACCTCCAACGCCTATTTTTGTGCTCCTCTTCCATCAATTGTCTTTTTTGTTCCGCGCTATTATTTTACCTCTTTCAACACATTGTTGTGTCTTGCCTGTGGCAACACATCCTTTCCTTTTCAACACAACTTAACAAAATAGTGTGTCTATTTGTTGTTAGCAGCGTATGTTGAAAAGTAACACATTTTCCAAATTGCACATAGGGATGTGTTGAAAATGACTAAAACTATTTTGAGAGTATGGCTGTTTAAATCTCATTTGCAGCAATGATTGTGGCTTACATTATATACTGATATGAGGTACTTTCTTCATCATAACGTGTTACCCCATTGTTTCCAAAGTGCATCTATTAGGAAAACAAACTAACTAACAAACAAGAACTGGTGATCTACTGGTGATCTACCACCATGTTGTTTCAGTCAATCTAAACAAGGACCATTAAACAAAGAACATATTTCCTGCTGAAGGCACGTTCAAACTCATTACACTCACATCTGGAGACACAAGGATTCTATGGAGAGACTTGGAGATTGTGTAAATACTCACAGTGAGCGGGCGGGGGAATGAGTTACAAAAATGGGTTGGCTGTGTGTGTGTGTGTGTGTGTGTGTGTGCGTGCACGTGTTTAAAAACACCATGTCAAGTGCCCTCCTCATACTTACAGAGGATGGAAGGAGAACCAAAAAGAGGAAGCAGATGTACAAGAGAGAAAGAAGCAGACAGAAGGTGGCACTGGTGTTATGCTAATAAAAAGGTGGAGTGAAGCGAGAGGGGAAAGCAGAGTGGGACGCAGGGGAAAGGATCGCCTGCTTTACCCATACACATGAAGCTACAGATTACTGCCAAAATAATGGCGAAGCTGGACTACAGTGAAGGGTGAAGGGTTGGTGGGTATGCTATGCTGGTACCCAGTGGCGGCCAACGTCTCGTTACGATACTTTCCTTTATTTTGGTTGCTACCTGCATTTCTGTATCGAAGAGGAGCTTGGCATACCTGAATAACATTGGTCTCCGGTTTAAAACCTTGTATCTGAGTGGAATTAACTTTTCACATATAAAGAAAAAATATTGGCCTCGGAACAGTCATGAAGCAGTCCTCTTAATTGCTCTCAGCGGTCACTTCACAACTTTAAAACGCCATTCAAATGTGTGGGGGAAGGTCATTTTCTCATTAAACAACACCCATTGGTTGGATCTTGCGGACCACTTGTGAATTCACACCTCAATGAAAATAAAAGTATGACCAATTGAATTCCTGATGATGATTGACAGCTAGGTATACAAGGCTTGAGGGACCACACCAAACCACCACCACCACTGAAACCACAGAATTAATCTTTACACATGAAATTGTTCTTGTGGAAGCATCGTGTCATGGTTGAGCATTTTTAATGTTCAACCAACTGGCACGGGAATTTAAAGTAAAATGATCTCCTTGTCATCAGTATCCTAGAGGTTAGAAAAAGCTGGCTTGTGAAGCTTGCTAGTTTGAATCTCTGGACTGGCTGTGTAATTGTGGGCCAAGGTGCCCCTGGGTAAAACATGTAAACATGTAACCCCCAACAGTAGAAGAAGTGAGCATGCATGCTCAGTCAACTTTTTTTCTTTCAAAATAAAGTAAACAAATTGGTTTTGTGATTTCCATGCACCAGATCAAATGTTTTTTTTCATGACTATATGAGCCCTCTTCAGTGCACCAAATCAGTAGCTACAGTCTCTAAGTATGATTATTTGAATAGGAGTGGGTCTAGAGTATTTGATTCACTCTGAATAGTACTCAGCCTAGTACTACATATCAACCATATGAATGAAGAGCTGGTGACTGTGGATTTACTGTTTCCTATAGCATAGAAGTAGTGCTACTCTGGTCTGTATACACACACAGTCCTGTTCATTTAGTGGTTTGTGATCTCCTGTGAAAGGTAGCAAGATTCAGAGGTTAAGCTTCACCTTTCTGTATCCCTCCATCCATTCTCTTTCCTTCTTTTGTTCACTTCATTATTTATTTCTGACCTTGGCCCTGCAATGCAGAGGCTGCAAAACTCTCCTCAACCTCTCTTCCACCCCCACATCTCTCCCTCACTCCCCCCACTTGCTCCGTCTCCCCTTATGTCTCTCGTTATCTCTCTCTCCCTCACTCCTGTACCCCCCTGCTCACTCTGATTCTCACCAGCACCGGCTAGCGTTTGCCTCGCTTTTCCATCTCGCTCTCTCTACCCACCTTGCCCTCTCTTTTTCTTCCTCCCCTCTTCTCAACGCCTCAGTCTTTAACTAACCCTCTGCTTTCCCAGCTTCCTAGTTCCATTTTCCCCTCCTTACTTTATCTTCTCTCTTTCTTCTGGAGGCATACTCCTCCTCTCCTGCGGTGTCTCAGCCACCCACGGATCCCTCCGCAAATGTCCACAAAATCTCCTACCAAAATTAAACTCTGGGGACATCTGTGGGGGAGGTGTATTTGTTTGATGTGTGTGCACAAGATATTGGTGTGTGTGTGTGTGTGTGTGTGTGTGCGCGCACACGTGCATACATGTGCTCATGCATAGTTGTTTGCGGGTGTTCATATTTCTATTTCGGCACAAGATTTATTTTTGTCTGCCTCTTTGGCTCTGAGAGTAGGCATATGTGTGTTATAGTCAGGGCAGACCCTATCGAATTAAACGTTATGTGCAGCAAACTGGTGAATATTTAACGACAAAGGACATTTTGCTTGTTTAATTTGATCATTTATCATTTAATTTTATAATCATCATTTTGTACATTTTGATATTGAATTTTTTTTAAGATATTGCAGTTTTAAGCAGGTAATCTGTGTTACTATAGATCTTGAAAATAGCCTCCGCAGCTCATAGTTGGGAATGGTGAAGCTCATCAGTATGTGCTAGTCGAATCTGTGCTCTTTGTTTCTATCCTTGATGTTTGTTTGTTAAAAATGTGCCTTTTAGAGTGTATACCTTTGACCACGTCAATGTACGGACTATGTTTTGATAGCTCTTTTGTCATCTAGTCCCATTGTTTTATTGTATTCCATATTCATTGTCCATTGTAATTTTTCCGGTGAAAGATTTATATTGTAGTTTTTATACCTTTTGTATGGCAGGAATGCAATTTTACAGAGATCAATTCTCTGGTCCAGATGACATGTGTTGAGATCAATACAAGGTCAAAAGCCATTGTCTGTATGCCTCCCTGCATTCTCTTGGACTAGAGGTCAGTAGGTGCAGTCACTACCTGGGGGTGAATCAGTTCAGCTCCATTCAGTTGAGTCTATTTCAGTTTAGGTCAGTACAGAGCTTCCCTCCAGCGCTAAAGTAATATTGGTTCCCTCATAAAAAGGACGGTGATGATGATGAACTTCATGGCATTAAACTGATGACACAGATCTGAGATGTACAAATGTTCCCTGGAAGGAATATAAACTGAATTTGTTAAATCACTATTTAAAAGGCTCTGGGTTTTTCCTTTTTGGGGGGAAATCAGTTGTGTTCACAGTGACTCGTGTTTTGGTCTCATTCCGTCCACATTGTTGCATTAACAGTTTATATGATCTAAATCTATTTTAATTACCCCATGCTGCATTATTTCAAACCCAATGAAAGATTGCTAACTCGAAACACTGTCTTTATGGCTCACTTTGGGAAAGAGGCCCAGTTCCGTTACCATGCCAACACGAGAACTCATGTTAACAGGTGAGGAGAGGTTACATTCAAATAGAAACCTACAAAGTAGATATGCTTTGAATGTTTCAAATCCCCAGGGCATCTTATAGTGGAAGTCCATTGCTTCTGGTGGTGTGTGTGCTAAAACATGAAACGGTTCCATTAATTAAATAATAAGCCACAAGGGGCTCTATTTTATGAACAAGACTAACACCTGCTTTGCATCGCACCTAGCTGTTGTAAAATCACTATAAAGCACAGCAGCATCGAGCTCATTCCTTTTATACAATGCCAGTAAATCAACATTGTATTAAAAAATAAAATAATGAAACTGTTAAATACATTTTGTTTTTAGTCACTAATAATTAAATAATAAAAATCACAATGAAACATTATTTTTCTGACAATTTATCAATTTATCTTTAGTTGTGGTGATTTTTGTTAAGAGTGTTAATAGTAAAATTAACTTTTATGCAGCCAGAGGTGTGTATTCATTACGTACTTTACAACGTACTTGAATGCAACTCAGCCAATCACAGCTGAGGAATCTATTTTAAACAGTGGAATATTGCATTAGGGTTCCATAAAAACACAATCACAGAATCCAGTCGGCTGAATGAGAAATGAAATGGAGCTGATGAGTTAAAGGATGTGATGGATTGCTGTGAGGCTCATTCTCATATATTTTCCTGATACCTTCTCAGCCAATTAAAAAAGGTAATGAGGTTAGGCTAGACAATAAGGTTAAACAATTAAGTACGTGGTGCTTTGTTGGAAATGTTTAACTCTCAAGGAAATTGCTCAAATGCACTGATATGTAAAAAGTGATATTCTCAGATTCAACATGTAACACAATGAATAGAAGTGTTACTCACGTGTTCTTTCTTTGTCCTCTAATAGTGAATGCCCACTGACAATGCCCTTGCCGCTTCACAACGCTACACACAATTGAAGGCTACATAGCTTATAAGTTGTAAGTAGTTCTGTCTTGTTTTCATGCCATCAAACGAGATTGAGTGGCTAAAAAAGCAATAATTACTTTTCCTACATGCTTTCTCTGGTAGGACAGGCAGAACCTGGATGGAAATGTTTCATGAGCAAACATCAATCAAACGAACACCTATCAATTTGTTAATGCTTGCTCTAGATACTTATACCTATCTGTATAAAGTAGACTTAGACATTTGGTGCCACCCTCTTGGTGCTACACTTGGAATCTTTTTTTGACGCTCCCCTTCCCACAATCCTCCACACATTTTCCACGCCTGGTCTTGTTCAAAGCGACAGGGAGCGTCACCACTCCTGTGAACTTTGCTGTCCAATGGACATTCGCGGTAAAGGTCAGTCAACAGGTTCTCAGGAAGGCCGGGGGACATCTCAACAGGTTGAGATGACATCATCCTCACTGCTCCGCTGCAGGCACAGCAATGACCTACAAAACCATCTGGGTGTGTTTATATGTGTATGTGTGCGCAACCAAGCATAATTAGAGAAAAAAAAACATTGCCTGTTTAAGCGCGTGTTGTGGTAAACTGGCTCATGGCGACCCTCTGAACTCTAAATGATGAGCTATGAGTCGGCTTTATTACAGACGGTAGGAAGGAAGAGGTAGTGGTCTGGGGTTCGGTAGTGGCTGGTAGGGTTTCCCAGGGTACCCTGGGGGAGACACAGAGGGACTGAGAAGCAATTAAGCTAGGTATGTGGCTTATTAAAGGTTATTGGGATTTATGATTCATTACATTGTAACTGTTTCACAATGGTTTACCCCTGTAGACCTGAACGTCTTTCATCCCAGTTGAACAGACCATGTTAATCTTAATCGTTTTAGAAGAAGAAGAAGAAGGACTTTATTTGCAACATTGCACACACTATACATGCAGGGGGGAAGTGGCCGCACAACACACACACACATGCATTTTAGAGTGTCCAAGTTGAATTGAATCTGCTCTCTTTCCCATCCCCGCCAACCTTCCTCCAAACTGGCCAGGGAGCAGAGGGCGCAGACGATAGCCCGGGGACCAATTCCAGGTTTTCTGTCACCGTCCTCGTCAGGGACAGCCGACTGGATATTGCATGTTTTTTAGACGGGGTTCTTTCCAGGAGGAGACCCAAGTGAACACGGGGAGAACATGCAAACTCCACACAGAAAGGCCCGGGAGATAACCAACCTGGGTACCCCAGAGTCACCAGCGCCCCAGGCGGGAATCGAACCCAGGACCTTCTTGCTGTGCCACACAGGGCTTACCTGAGAAATGATTTTTGTAATCACATTTGTTACAGAACACACTAAATATAGGGGCAACAGACAAGTTGGTAAACAAGACAAATATCAAGGTAAGGCACAAGAATGCAGAGCTCTGAAAATGTAGACAACTCAGATATGATGAATAAAATGTGATTACAAGTTGCAGTAGTACGATCAACTGACAATTTTCATTAAACTATATACCGACACTGATTTGATGCTCTGTGTGTTCGTCTGTGCTGGCGGAGTCTACATTTTTGAGGATGTACGCACAGGATTAGCCCCAATGAGATGCTAGATGGCATTGCCATTGTCAAACACACTGCATGTCTGACAATAGCTAGCAAAAGTCTGCCAAAGTCTGCAGTTGGACAGGTCCTTTTAACTCTTCTTGCACCTGGAGGACACTCTGGAGAAATGTCCTGTATGCATTCACTGTCATTCATTCACAAAGTGTGTGGCGGTGTGTGCATCGACCAACTAGGGATAATCTGGCAGAGCCTTGAGCAGTGAGTGCTCTTCTATTCTGTCCTTTACCTCTCATTACCTTTGTCTCAACACAGATACACATGCAAGCACCCATACTATTTATACACATGCATGTGTGCCCATACACACACACACACACACACACACACACAGTGGCGTGCATACAATGAAATAATGATGACAGACACAGGGCGGGACAAAGTGAATAAACGTGCAGCCTGCCCTGCCAAATTCATATCATGGATTAGGAATTATTCAGGAATGTCAGGGACATGGCAGCATGTTTCATTTGTGACTTATATTTATTCTGGCACCTTCTGGATATAGAATAGTTGATGGAAAACTCAAATATACTTCATACTATTGCATCTTGCTTTCAGGTGTAAAAAAATGCTACCCAAACGGTCCCAAAGGTGAAATCAGATTGAAATTGCACACATCCCAAGTAATTAGTAAAACATCACTAACACAATTACTGACATATTCGGAATCTATAAAAAAGACACATGACCTTAAAAAAAAGTAATTTTGTCTCAAGTGATGACAAAGTGGGTCACTAAACCTGTGGAAGCCCCCAGGCTAGCCAAGGGGTCATCAATATGTCATGTTACTGATAATGTAGTAAATTATAACCGATGGAAATGAAACACTTAAAAGGCATATAGACAGAGAATTATCTCGCATTCTCCGTATATGCTCGAGCAATTTGGCAGGCACACTGTAGCGCTAGTGTGTGATTGACCTCTTTAATCCTTACCTAATAAGAATAAATTGATTTCCATTACGTTGCAATGTAAGGAAGCATTGATTTGTTGGTTAAATAGAAATTAGATTGCAAATACAGTAGCCAACATGTTTAAGTATAGCATTCCTTAGTCTCTCTCTCTCTCTCTCTCTCTCTCTCTCTCGCTGTGTTGTGTATGTGTTGGAACAATGATGGCTGTAAGAGGGTAAAGATGTATAAGAAATGAGGCTACATCAGGCCAGCCATCTGTGAAAGGCATTGAAAGTATTGCTTCATAGTAAACAAATTGCAGTGTGTGTCTGGCAATGGTATACAGTGTGTGTGTGTGTGTGTGTGTGTGTGTGTGTGTGTGTGTGTGTTGGGAACAAAGCAGCTGTTTGTCCTCCGATTTTTCAAAGTGCTGTTTACATCAGCAGGCCAACAATATGGGTTAGCAGCTAGAGGGAAAGGCGAGAGAAAATGAAAGAGTGAAATAGAGGGCGTAGGACATACATCTCCCTCCATCACCCAACCCCCGCTCCCATTTAAAATAATTCCATTAGTATTAGTTTCAATAAAGAGCTGTAGCGTTTCATTATCAAATTAATCTTTCAGAGTTCTTTGCAGTGAGATTAAAATGGCTCGGAGAAATATGAATGTATAAATCCTGTAGATGTTGTGAGCATCCTTTGTGCCATGTGCTCTCTGCAGCATCGTGGTCCTTTCAAGCCACATTCACATTCATTCACAGTGAAGGTTGAGACACTTCACTGCCCTATACCTGGGTGCTGTGAAACTTAATCACAGGTCACAGAATCATTATTTTCTACAAATCATCTTCTTTATTCAGCAGATAGAAGTAAAAGTTACGTTATTATAAAAAAAATGTAACTTTAGCTGCGACACAACTCACAGTTCTCTTCTCGTATTGAAATTAAATTCATGTCATACACCTTTTGGACTTTCTTCGACTGGTTTTTATGGAGCGATGTATGGTGATAAATAAATAAATATATATAGGTATGTTTTTTTGAGATCTTTATGATCTTAAGACAACACATATTCTGGCATTTTATAATAAAGCACATTGTTGTAAAAGCATTGCCTTGCTTTCCCCAACATGGTCTGAGCATAGGAATTCTCGACTGTGATCTTTTTCACCCTTTCTGACAAACTCCCTTTCTGTTCTGTCCTTTCATTTGGCAGAAAAAATAAATAAATAAAACCGTGCTGGTATTTCCCAGTCAGTGTATTGAGTGATGTTTGAAGTGAAGCAACTTTTCAAGGCTGCTGAGCTCAAAGCAGCAGCCTCTGCAACAGTCTGGGAATCGATTGTTGGCTTAGCATGTACGCACACACAACGCACATGCACACACACACACACACGCACACACACACACACACAGTGGCACATATTAAACAGAAGTGGTTCAGCCAGGGGACAGCCAAGTTGTTGGGGAAAGATGGGAAGAGAGAGATGGAGAGCAAGAGTGAGGAGAGGTAAGAGTGGCTATAGTCAAACTTAAACCTTCTCTGGCACTAATCATGTAACTACCCCTGTTTCAGTTACCACTCGCTTCTCAACTTCAGGATGTCCTTGGATCAAAAGGAACTACAGGGAAGAGAGAGAAACAGCGAAACAGAGGGAGGGTTCAATTTCATACCAATGTCTGCCTTCTCTTTACCCACTTTGCTCTGACATGACAGACATGGAGGGTAAAAATGACTCGCTACACACAATGAAAGCCAGCGTGTCACTGGCACGTCCTTTGAAAGAGCGCGGTGACTTGTCACTATTGGAGTTCCAACATTTCCTTTTTTGTCAAAGGCAGAGGTAAAAACAAAAAAGATTGTTTTGATCACGTTGTAGAGCTAACGGGTGAACTTGTTACAAAGTTACTAAATGTTTAGACCAATTTTTGCTCACATTTTTGGCAAGTGACACATGCTATTTTGGTGCACGACTTTTCATGCCCTGGTGCTTGGAGCACAGCGTCTCTGATCTATGAAAAGGTAGGAACCTATGATTCTTTGTGTGCCCATCAAAGAAGAAAACTAGTACCTTGAGCTAGTTGTCAAGTCCCCTCCCTCCCTCCCTCCCTACCTTTCTCTCCTGCGTCTCCACCTCTGTTTTCCCCGCTAACTGAATATGACAGGTAGGACCTGCCCATTAGATAATGGGAACCACCTGTGAGCTAATGAGGGGCATAAAGCTGCTAGTTTCTTGCTGGACACTTGAAGGCTGCATTGCGTGTTGAATGCTGATTGTGTGTAATGCGCTCTAGCTGGACAGGTAGTCTTCCTTTCCAAAATGACTCAGTTTTAATAGTTTTGAGTGGGGAGAAGGGAAGAAGGTGTATAAGTATGGAGTCAGTTAACTCTCAATAGTCACAAATGAATACAACATGATTCACAAATATATTTTGCGATTTATGTCTCTGTTCACAAATATATTTTTTAATGCACACACAAATGTGTATCGTTTCATATAAACGTAAAAAAAAAAAATATATATATAGGAGTCGTTGCTGGCCCCGACTCCTCTGCTCCAGCCGACCGGATCCTCCGTCCACGTCGGCTCCAAACACACACGCCGCCAGCCTCTCACACTGGCGCGTTCCTCTCGCATACACATTCACACAGACGTTAAAAGGGCAGATCCAGGGTAGATTCCACTCTCCCCTGGATCCACGTTCAGCCTCACCCCACCCTCCTCCCAGCTGCCACATACCCCCACCGCCAAACTGAGGCCGTCCGGCCGAAGCCTACTCCCCCCCCTCCCCCTTGGAGAGCAAGGATGAAGGCTCGGAAGGGCCTCGTCCGGAACGGCTCGGAGTCGGTGGGGCCAGGTGATCCTGGGTGGGGTGGTGAGGGGGCTCCTTGCCATCGCCGGCCGTCTCCCGGGACCTGGTGGCGCCGTCCACGGTGTGCGCAACAGCGCGGCGATGACGGTCTTCCTGTCCCTGTCTGCCCATTTCCCGGTCAGAGAACCAAATGTGGCAACGTGCCACATAACCGGGGTCCGGAACAGACAGAGACGCAGGCTGGAGAGAGTTAAATGGCCAGCGTGGCCGCTTTATTTGCGTCACAGCAAAACACCACAACGGCCCGGGTGTCGACGGCCGCTAGCTGTCGGCGCCGTCTCCTCCGCCGGTCGCCCGCCCCGGTCCCGGTGGGCCAGCCGCGAAGCCCCAAGGCTGCCCCAGCCTGCCAGGCTTCCAGGATACGTCTCGGTTCCAACCCCGGCTGGGCAGCCCTCGCAGGCGGCTCCCGACCGCCCCCGGACCTCCGCCGGACGCCGCGGCAGGAGACGGCCCGCTCCGTGTCACCCGTCGCTGGCTCCAACTCCTCTCCCGTTGCATCCGACCGGATCCTCCGTCCGCGTCGGCCTCAAACACTCACGGCGCCAGCCTCTCACACTGGCGCGTTCTTTCTCACGCTCTCACAGTCACACACAGGTTAAAAGGGGCCCGGCTGCAATTAGGCTTAATTGGCCGGTCCACGTTCAGCCTCACCCCACCCTCCTCCCAGCTGCCACAGTTACGTTACAACATTTTTTTTAGGCTGATTTGTGCATGACAGTCCCGCATTTTGACATATTTCCATGTCGCATTTCCCCCTTTTGATGGCATATGACGCCCGAAATATAACTAAAGTCCAGCAGCGAAGTTGCTGCACTTGTTACGGCTCCTCTAATATCAGTGCAGACTGGCAGGGTAACGTTAGGAGCACGGCTTGCTAGCCTACAGAGCACCGCTAACGCTATTCTGTCATGAAGTGGCCCGGTAATGAAGCAGTGGTCTTTTTTATTTGATGACTTTTGATGAAAAGTTGGTTTGTGCAGTAGCATCGCTTCCTGTGCCCCTTAACTCTCCTTCTGTTGATTCCAGGCGCATCACTGGAGGGGAACCGCTCTCTGCTTGTCCACTGGTGTGTGGGAGATGGCGTTGGTGTTCAGGTCAGTTATGGGGGTTTCAGATTTGGTTGTTCACTGTGTGTAAATATTATTACACATATGAGAGCACTTTAAGTTCACCTGTGTTTACAGAGATCACTATTGCAGATTGTTTTGGTGTTCGCAGGCAACTCCCTTACACTGGTGGCAGCAGAGCCCATAACTCTGTTGTGTCCGGGCTTTCCTTCCCTCCTCCCTTTTTTTTTTTTTAAATTGGTGACTTTAAATAGAGAGGAAAAAACATCTATTTTAAGAAGGTCTATTACATATTTTCCTACCTCCTTGACACACGTCTCAGCTTGGTCCACAACCTAGTTAGGCATTTAATCATACCATTCCATGTACTCCGTCTCTATTAAGATAACCGAACGGTGCACAAGAAAGGAACAGCTAATCATTCAAAACAAGGATTCTAGTTTTCCTGTGTCTTTATGGAGTGAAATGTTCTTGTTGTGTTTGAACAGCAGGGTTCATGTTATGGGGTTTGAGTAAGTAACTAAGTAAGTAAGTAAGTAACTTGTTCATGCACCTCCAAATTAGTTCAGATCAGGGATAGAGCTTATATTTCAGCTGTGCATCTGAACAGTTAATAGCACACATCGGTATTGATGTTCTGTCATCAGGAGGAAAGTACAATTTTTGGATTATTTATTTTTTCTGTACCGCCTTCGCTCTTTTTCTGTCTCTCTCTCTTGTTTATGCCACTAAAGACATAATGATAGTGTGGTGGTCGATGAGTCACAGCACAGTTCCCATTGTGTCACTGAAGAAATGAAAGGGCAAGTCAAAGGAGAGGAAATGACCGAGGAAGGAGAGTAAGGGAATGGTGGAGAGCAATTGCAGACATCTGAAAAGTTCTGATCTGAATTCAGAAGCTGATCAAGGGGATGCAAAATTTGCTTCAAACAAAAGTGCCCCCCCCCCCCCCCCCCACCCCAACCTCACTTATGCCTCAATTCCCCTTACCCCTGGGGCTCTCGTCTTTCCCTGCTCTTCATGCCTGCCCCTTCTTTTCACCCCCCCTCCATCTTTCCTCCACCATTTCTCCATTTCCCTCAAGGCCACGGGTAGCTCTCTCCTCAGCTCCATTTGCTCTCTTTCACCCTCCTTCTTGCTCTGCTCTTCCTTGCCTCTTTCACTTGCTCCCCTACTCCCTCCCGAAGGCCCTTCACTTCCCCTCTCCCTGCAAGTGATAAAAGGAGGGATTAATTTGTGGTGGCCACTCCTGACAAGCTTTAATCAGAGTGGGGAATCACAAGCCAAATCACCCAGAATACAAAGAGAGCGAGGGAAGACAAACGCAAAATCATTTTGAAGTCAAGGTCATACATTTTCGGGGAACATACATTTAAGGACATTTAGTCCAGCTCATTGCCTTCTATTTATATTTACACAAACATGCCGATGAGTAACGTATTTGAGAAGGGTAAACAAAACTAATTGAAAAAAAATGAGCGGACCGAGTTGCGCTTTCCTAAAAAGCATATAATTTGTGTTCACAGATTTGTCTTACCGACATCATATTAAATAGATTATTACCCTTAAACACTATTCATTTGTCATTTCTTTGATCTTGGACAGTATAGTATAAATAGCTAGTCTTCCCCAAAGCTATAAACACGAGAGCCAAGACTGTAATCTGTGATGTTAGGAAGCGACCACTCAACTGGCAAGAGTGACTGAGATTCATGGCTGCATTTCTGGCTTCAATTCTAACCAATATTACTAAATTAAGTTAATTTGGGTTGCAAAACCTTGATTGAACATTATGTCAGTCCACAAAGAACAAGTGTAATTCTGGAATGGCAACATTTTGATTGTGGATTTTATTTTAGGATGTTTTTGTTCCTTCATATGGCACAAGAGCACAATGAGATGAATTCTGCATTATGTCCTTTTAGCAGTGGGAACGTTCTTTTGCCTTTTGTGTAATTAGCTGAACTCAGACCTGTGCTAAAGGTTTTTTATCCTACTGGAAATCAGCATAGTCTTGTTCTGTTCTGAACATGCGATAGGCAACAAACCACCAGCTTGAAAGTCATTTGACTGCTGAAGTCTCCATTGACTATTGCAGTGAGTTAAGTTTTTAGAGGGGCGGCACTTCAGCCTTCCTAATTGGCCCTCTTTCCTTCTTCGCTGTCGCTCTTCAGGTAATCAGTCTACAGTCACCAAAAAACCGCAGGATGTCGATGGATGGATTTCAGTAACGAGCCTTAAAAAGTACAGAGCTTAGTCTCATTTTGCCTCATCTCCTCTTTCTCCTCTCCCTCTGTACCTCTCGCTCTATCAAAGCCATGACAGCAAGTGCTTCCACAAAGTGATAGCCACAAAGAGAAGGAAAAATAATGTCTCTTTTCTTCCTTCACTACTGTGTTCTCTCCTCTTTTCTCCTGTCCTGTTTTGATTCACTCTATTTTCTGCTTTGTCACATATCCAACACCCCCACAGATGGAAATACAAACAGTGATGAAAGAGGAGAGATGCAGATGGAGAATGGCAGAGAAAGAGCTAAAAATACAAGGACTTTCTGCTCCCTCTCCTTTTCCCCGGACTCCTTTTCTCTGTCTGTGGATCAGAGAATAAAAATTATACCTGAGGTCTTTAGACCAAGACTGATTTACTCCCAAACTGTCCTGTTTCAGCTCTGATTTGGCAACAACACAAGGGATGTTGAATTTATCACGCCATCCTTTGACAAAATCAATCAACTGTTTAGTTTATGAAAATAAATACTGAATATGAACTTTGCATCAGAAGAATATACCAGTAGTATCCAGGATTTCGTTATTGCATGGCATCATGTTATTACATTAATATTTTCAACTAGGGATACTTAGGTCTGCAGTTGGTTAGATACTATGACTACATAATGCTATAAGCCAATTTATTAAGGTTTATCAAAATCTTCATTTCAAATGGTTTTGGGACAGTGTACAGAAATTGTCATATCTGGTGAGAATAAGATATCTGTAGTTTTCTTTCATTTTTGGTTGGATTAAATCTTGAGGATTTCAGAAATGTCTCATATGGTGGGCAAATACTCATTATTGATATCAAGAGTGCTAATAGAAGATGAAAATGCAAAAAGTGTCCCAAAAATACTGAAGGCAGAAAATGAAAATGGCACATTTGAGTCACCTGAACCCAGTGGATTATTATTATATCATGATTGCTAATAGTAATGCACTAACATGGATAGAATGGTGAGACTAACGAAGCTGTCCAAAGCATCATTAAGTGTAGGCCTACAACACACTTATTGCTCTGTGCTACATGTTTGTAGTGCAATTTACTGAAGGCAAGGGTTCAGGGTTTTGCACCTATCTATAAATATCAACATCAACTACATCAGTTTTGTTTTAAGTCCTTCTCAGGCTGTTTTTAACTCTATTTGCTATAGTGCTATATAAATAAAAGTTCAAGCTCCATGACAGAGACAGACTATCTGTCAAAGAACCCTTGAAACAAAGAAAGTTAAAAAGTTGTAAAAAAGTTGAGCTTGAGAGACACATGGAGTTTTGACTGGGAAAAATAGTCCTGTAGCTGTAGTATTGTTAGTACTGTAGTTATTTGTTTGGGGTTGTAACTGGTTTTGCTACACAAATAGTGTAATTGTCGTGATAACATAGCTTGCATTGGGGAGGAAAACTCTTGAGTTAGATTGGCTGTTTTCCACGGTGGAGTCTGCTGCTCTAAGTCACACCAGAGCAGAGCTCATTTGACTAGCCCATCATTTCTCAGAAATGGATTCAGAAAGTAAAGACAATCAAGTTAATCAGGGGTCTATTCAGTCTGTTTGTAGTGCTGCCTCCCCACCGAAATAAATTGCGCACTACAAGTAGTGTCTGGGAGCACTTAGCTGTGCAAAAGTCAAATCAACAGGGGCAAGGATGTTAAACATCTGTCTGGGGTGCTGTGGAGTTCAAAGCATTCAGTAATGCAGAATGAAGATAATGAACTATATTTTGATTTATAAGTTTAGAACTGGCCTTTCAGTTTCCCTCGGTTATAGGGCAGAGGGTTAATGCAGTTCAAAGCATATAGTTCAGAAAGTCTCCTGTGAGAGAGTATTGCCATTCCCGTTGCATGAGATGATGAAAATAACAGGGCAAAGAGGCAGGTCTTTGGACCCTACATGTGCATAATCATTAGTTCCCACTGATTAGTGCATCTACATGTCGAAGAATACAACTAGCTTACTTGCTAGCGCTTTATTGTAATGCATTTCATTCAGGAACTACTTCCTCAGCTGAGAGGCTTGAAATGAGAGCAGATGTAACCACAGGATGTTAGCAGGGTGAGAAGTGCTGTCTAAGGTGACTTGCGATGTAAACAAAAAAGTGTAAGTTTTGGAATAAACTCTGGTGAGTTCTTTTTTAAATCCCCACAATCCAACATTGTTCTGATGAGACAGCTTTGCTGCTTTTGCCCACTTCCATGTTCCAATGTTTACATCTTTATCTCAAGTCATACTAGGGGTGGGTGAGTAAATACAGTCTACGATACAATTTCAAACACAACTATGCTTTTGATTCAGCATGATATTTTTAATAGGGATATGCTTCTGTAAGAGACATTTTGTGCGCACACAATTGTTTTTACTCACAAAACAGTCGCATTGCACACCCTGCAACTCTCTCTATGCAGCTATTGTTCCATCTTGATAACAATACAGTCATAGTTCTCTAATGTGACTGCCAGAGTGCTCGGGGGAATACCTAGGAATAAAAGGCCTCTGAACTGTTAATACTATAGTACAATAAAGATCACTTTTCAATAAAAAAGTCAAACATTTGGGTCTACAGCAGAAGCAGCAGAAGCACCTTCAGATTTTACATGAAAATTACATTTTAGCTTCTGGCCATAGTTCTCTGGTTTCGGGTTTTGAGAGGGAGAGAGAGAGTTGTTAATGTTCACATCAATTCATTTGACTGTTGAAGACAAAAGGAATACTATGAATTCTTAAATTGAGTGGTTTCCACTAAGATTCAGGCCAATAGACAATGAAATTCTGAAGCAATACCAGTTGAAATCTATTAAATAATGAGGTGACAAAGCTGGGTTTTTATTTCCATGGCTGGGAAGACGACTGAGGTGTTTGTTAACTCTTAACTTCTGTTGTTATGAATAGTGTTATGAATAAAACTGTTGGAGCAAACACTGGTGTTATCAGCACAGTGTACATAGAAGTTTACTATACATTCAAAAATCCTAAACCTTCCCTTTTAATGCCCTGGCAGTATGGTCATGTGAGTATTTCACTTCCAGTTCATTTTAAATGTGAGGTAAGTCCATAGAACTAATCGTAGGATATTCTATAGGAGCATGATGGGCTTCCAGTGTGTGTGTGTGTGTGTGTGTGTGTGAGTAAGTGAGTGAGCTTGCCCCCTAACGTACCACTAATTGATCCTCAGGTCAATGGGAATGTTAGTCTCACCTCTCTGTCAAGATGTGACTAGAAGTTGGACTTGAGTCAGACGAAAGGAGATGAATCGAAAGGAAAGATACCAGAGGAAATAATAAAATGAGGAGAGTTGAGAGGAATGGAGGAGAGCAAGGGAGGAGGGAAAGGGAAAAATGGAAAACAGGTATAGAGATGGAGGACAAAGGGGGTAGAATAGAAATGAGAGGAAATGACAGAGGGTGGAACAAAGGAAAGTGATACGTTTCAGAGGTGAGCAGAGTTGACACGAGGACAACTTCTCTCCAACAAAGTGTAGTTCCTTTTCTTTATATCTGGCATTTTCCCCTTTCATTCCATCTTCTCCACAGGGCTCTCTCAATGTGTTATTTTCTCCCTCAGCATCCTCCCTGTGGTGTAGGTGGGTGTAGTAATGGCCCTCATTGTTGCTTTGTGTGTACGGGTGCATGCATATTTTGTTTGGTTTTATTTGTTTGTGCATTTTCTCTCTCTCTGTCTCATGCGCAGGTGTGAGCGTTTGCGGAGTACGTGGAGTGTGCTTCGGAGAACGACTGAAGGTTTTCTCTTTTTCTCTTCTAAGGTTTGGTGTGTTAATGTGTTTTTCACTGGTGTTTTGCACAATAAATGTCACAGTTTTCTTAAAGCACTTTGAGCACAGTTTTGTTGGGGGTTTGGGGTTTGTCGGGTATCGGGGCTTGTAGCCCGGCTGGGCAACATGCCAGTAGTTGACGGTGGGGTGGAGTTTGAGAAGCTGACTCGCCGGCGTGCAGTGAAGTTGGCGCCGGTGGGCGGCTGCTCTGTGGAGGAGGCTGGTTTGGCGGTTGGGAAGGTAGTGGGTTATAACAGCGTCAAGTCTTATTTTCTTAGACAGCATGGCTAAAGTGGATCAGGTAGTTGAGGAAGGTGTTACGATTGTTATGATTAGAGACACTTTTACCCCGGTTTGGTTACCCCAGCAAAAAAGATCACGATATCGAACGCACCCCCATTCATTAGAAACAAAACTTTAGAAACGAAGGAGTTGTCTAGGTACGGGCAGCTAGTCTCTCCCATCAAAATGATCTTGTTGGGATTAGGGTTGGGTATCGTTTGGGTTTTATCTGATACCGGTGCCAAACCGATACTTTTAAAACGATACCGATACCTAAACGATACCAGAACCGATACTTTTCTTTTAAAAAAAGCACAAAATGACGGTCGACGATAAGAACAGCTTTTTTTATTGCCAAGGCAAACTGAAACTTGAAATTTAACAATATTAACTCTTAACAGTTTAAAGTATACTTAACTTAAATATACAAATATAAATAAGTACAAAACTACAAATTTACATAATAAATAAAACCTATCCCAACTACAATATTTTAGCACTACTGTAAATAACAGTTTCAGTACTAACAACAGCAAAATACTAAGTCCAGCTTCAACCTTCAGCAATTCTTTTGCAGAAATACTAGCATATTTGCTTTCTCGGGCAAAATACGACACCTCTCTTGACTGATTGCGTGTCCTGCACATGCCTGAAGAAGTTCTCTGTCCTCATCCTCGAACAGCTCCTCTAGGGCTGACTTCTTGGCATGCTTCTTGTGAGATGGAGACTGAAATATACATAAAAGTAGTGTTTAGACAAACATGCTTAAAAATAAATTAATTTTAGATAATCCATAATTATGAAGTTACGTTGCTCTACCTTGTCCTCCTCAGGGTCATCCAATCCTTCTTCCTCAATGTCCTCAGGGCCCTCCATTGGAATCTGTGGACACAATTTAATTTAATTTATGCAATGCTTCATCATAGAAACTGTAACATGGCACACATGAGAAACAAGGATGACCATAAAATACCTGTTCTGTGGCACTTCCAACTGCAGCTTTCTCTAACCTGTCCCAGGCAGCCGCAGCATCAGCAACAGTACATTCAAGTTTGCCTTTGAAGCGAGGGTCCATCAAAGTGGCCTCCTGTAGGAAGTCCTGAATGTCTTCATCCTGTAATGAAAACATGACAAACAGTTTAGTGCCTAACAGTGAAAAGTATGTAGTTTGTCCTCTTTCTTTGTTAGCATAGGCTCTGAATGGAAAAGCAAAATACCTGGTATCGTTTTTCCAGATCTCCCCAGACTTTCTCTTTCACAGCAGTGGTAAACGAAGTGTCATCTTCAGCCACCGTGAAATGCACCTCCAGTTTACTCAGGATGGGGAGAATTTGGCCACATGAGGGGGACCTCTCACTGGATACACAGAGGGTTGAGGTGTACAACAATTTCATGATCTTAATAAACTCCTCTGCTTTATGGAAGTCATCATCTGTGAGCCTTTCTAGTCTGGGGAAAAGATAAGAATAAAATATCGACAATTAATTACTCATTGTTTAACAAATGATCTTCTTGTCCATCACCTGTCTTTCTCCATTGGCTTCCTGAGTCGTTGGTCAAGTGATGCCGCCTGGATGGCCGGGTACTGCTCCAAAAACCTCTCCACCATCAGGAAAAGGGAGTTCCACCGTGTTCTGACATCCAGAATCATGTTGTGTTCTGGCAGATCTGAAACACAAATACACAATTTGAATTACAATCTACATTGCTGAAGATGTTTGAAACAAACATAACTTTTAGAGATTTGTAAGGCTACGCTAATGCTACTCACTGAGAAGTCGCTGCTTCTCCCGCAGGACGGTTTTGGCCATGGTGGACCTCTTCAGCCACACCACAACAGCTCGAAGTCTGGCACACCACTTTGTAATGGCACGGATGGTGTAAACCTTTTGTGCTGCCAGGTTTAGGGTGTGGGCGAAGCACCCCACCTTTAAAAACTTAAGCTTCTTTAGTGCAACATCCATATTACTGGCGTTGTCTACTGTGGCAGCTACAACCTTAGACTTTATCTGGAATTCCTCCAGAATGCCATCTATTTCATCTGCCACCACCAGGCCTGTCTGTGACTCATACACAGCTTTGGTGTTTAGCACCTTCTGCTTTATGTGGCCATGACTGGTGTAGTGTACAGTAACAGTCAAATAGTGGTCCTGTGCTACACTGGTCCACCCATCACATGTAATAGCAGCCTTATTCACTTGCGATGATAACTCCTGCATAACATTTTGTTTCTCAACTGAGTACCATGCAGGAATAAGGGTACTGGACAGATGATCCCTGGACAGGGGTCGATAGCGAGGATTAAGGGCAGTGGTCATCTCTCTGTATTAAATAAATTTGAGGATATTTATTATTTTTTGACAAACTTTTGACAAATTGTCATAATGACACAGATTTGTTTGTATGACATAAACATGCAAACAACTACACACACATTTGCACATTTACACAAAAACACACAGCAGCACCTTACACACACTGCACATTATTTATATTATTATTATTGTATCTATATATTTCATACACATCAAATAAACAAATACTGTTTTCACATTGCTTTATTTTTTGTTTTACCTGAACCATGGAGATTCCACAGTGGAAAAAGAATGCAGTCCCTTGACCACAAATTTGGTCACAGCCCTGTGGATTTCCTCCACCTTCTCTTTAGTCAAATTAGCCTTCTTTGCTAAGGTGAATGGGGTGGCGGTTGTAGCTGGAGAGCCAATATAAACAGAAATTATGTTAAATACAAATTAAATCATTGGATAATTTGTTAGCACATAAATGCAAACTTTGCAATCAACGTTACATTACTAACCTGACGATGACGAAAGGCTGCTGTTGTCGTCGTTGTCATGAAATGTCTCTCCATCACCGGGGGCAGGGACGCCCACACTGCCGGCTGATGATGTGCTTGGCATGGGGCCACTCAAGCAGTCAAACACGGTGCATTCCTCTGATTTCAGGTGTATCCCGTGCGTCGCCAGATGCTTCATTAAGTTTGACGTGTTCCCCCCTTTACCAGTAACTGTTTTGGAACATTTGTTGCACACCGCGGTGTTGGAATCGCTTTGAGTAAAATGTAGCCACACTTTCGACCGCTTAGCTTTGGGCATTTTGACGGTGTGAAGTAGCTACTAGCTAACGCTATGTTAATAATGTTACGTGCTGCCAGAGCCATATAGAGAGAGTGTTGCGACCACAGTAAAGTGTAATGTTAACTAGGCACGTGCGGTGATGTTTACTTGCCTGGAAGCAGGGCAACTGTTTCAGTACATAGCTCTGGCATTCGAGTGGCACCGAAATGAGGTACCGAAATCTCCGCTGTGATTCGGTCCGGTAGGTACCGGACGTGTTGGAACCGGTACCACATTGGCACCGAGTTTCGGTACCCAACCCTAGTTGGGATCGAAGTCTCCGCTCTTAAAACATGTAGTGTGTCACAGGAGGCTGAAGGACAACAATGAAAAAATAAACGTGTCTTTTAACTTTAAGGTTGATGGTTTCAACTACATGGTTTTCGCCACGTCGGAGACCATGAAATGTTTCGGGTGTGGGGCGGAGGGGCATTTAATGCACTCCTGTTGGGCGTTGCAGCACAGGGAGCGCTGGTCCGCTCACGTTTCATGGATGTCTCCCAGATGGATGCTCCATCACAATTATTTTTTGGATTGGAGAGGAAAAACGGGCAGAAAAAACTGATGCACTCTCTACGCTGCAGCGACGGCTCTGCAGCTCTGCAGCGATTCGCAGGTTTGCTACCTGTTTTTACCTTTTTAAGACCTTTTTAAATCTGAGTTCAGTGAGAGCCCGGAGGTGGCTGAGGAGTTTTATACTGGCTTGCCTCAGGTTGACCCTGGAGTCAATAGAAGATTGGAGGCCCAGCTCTCTCTGGGTGAACTGTACACCGCAATGATGAGCCTGCAGAACGGCAGGGCTCCAGGAATAGATGGACTTCCTGTGGATTTTTTTAAGTCTTTCTGGTGTGTGTTGGGTGAGGACCTGTTGGAGGTGCCAGCTGCCTCTGAGCTGCAGGAGAGCAGTCATCACTCTGCTGCCTAAGAAGGGAGACCTGCAGGAGTTAAGGAACTGGAGATCGGCCTCTCTGCTATGCGCGGACTACAAGATACTGTCCAAAGCTCTGGCCTCCAGACTCAGAGAGGTCCTGAATGCAGTCATCCATACGGATCAGACTTACTGTATGCCCAACAGGCTCATCAGTAATAACATCATTGTAATTCGGGATGTCCTGGAGGTTTCTAGTTCATTGGCTGTAGATAGTGATCTGATTTCTATAGACCAGGAAAAGGCTTTTGATCAGGTTGAACACCAGTATTTATGGCACACACTAACTGCTTTTGGGTTCAGCCCTCGATTTATAGCCATGATCCAGGTGTTATACAGAGACATTGCGAGTATACTCAAAATCACTGGTGGGCTCAGTGCCCCGTTCAGTGTTCAGAGAGGGGGTGAGACAGGGTTGCTACCATTCGGGCACTTTGTACTCGCTCGCCATCGAACCTCTGCTTCACAAGCTCAGAAGGGATCTGTCTGGAGTCAGTTTTCCTGGCTGTGACACTACCTTCAAACTGTCTGCATATGCCGATGACGTCATGGTCCTGATAAAGAGGAAGGACAGAAGGACATTGATTTGTTGGTACGCAATGTAGATCTGTTTGGGGTAATATCGTCTGTGAAGGTGAACTGGGGCAAACGTTAAGCTGTCATGGTGGGGGAGTCTCTGAGGAATCAACTCAGTCTGCCTGGAGGTCTGGTCTGGAAAAAAGGAGGGGTAAAGTATCTAGGGGTGATTTTAGGGAATGACTCCTTTTTACAAAATAACTGGGGAAATGTTCTAGAAAGGCGTCTCAATAAATGGAAATGGGTTTTACCAAAAATATCCTACAGGGGTCGAGTGCTGGTAATTAACAACCTGGTTTCCTCAGAGTTGTGACATCATTTGGCCTGTGTTGATCCTCCAGCAGGGCTCCAGGCCATGCTGGTGGATTTCTTCTGGGACAAGCTGCACTGGGTCCCTCAGAGCATTATTTTCCTTCTGAAAGAAGAAGGAGGGCAGGGACTGGTACTCCTGGCCAGTAGGGGTGCTGCTTTCAGGATACAGTTTGTACAAAGACTGCTCACAGGGCCAGTAGACTTGGTCTGGAGACCTTTGGCCTGGACCATTCTGCAGCAGTATAAAGGACTGGGACTGAGATCCTCCCTGTTCGTTATGGATTTTAAAAAGCCAGACGTCAGAGCACTGCCTGGATTTTATCGCAGCCTCTTCTCGGCGTGGACTGGAGAAGCAGTGGATGGATACCTCTGACTCGCTGTACTGGCTGCTTCAGGAACCGCTGGTGTTTGGAGGTTGGCTGGTTTTCCCTGACAGGGAGGGTCTCAGTCTGGAGAGAAGGATGTGCTCCACCAGGTTTGTGATTGTGGGACAGCTGGTGGATCTGGTTGGACCTAAATTGGACAATCCTGCTGCGTTAGCAGCCTGTTTGGGAGTCAGATCCATACAGGTCATTGGTCAGTTACTAAATGACTGGAAACACAAGCTGACTGGACATGAACACATCTTAATAACTGATTACAGTAAAGGGTTGCTGCTGCCTGACAGCACTGATTCTTTCCCTGCACTGAACATTTATCCTGACCTTGCAGACTGCTCTGGTCCATTTCTAGAACAGAACAACACCAGCGTTTCTCTGGAAGGAGCCTCAGGTAAAGCTGTGTACAGACTGCTGGTCAAATCTATTAATAAGAACAAGCTGAACAATCGGACTGATACTCCTTGGAGGCAACATTTAGGACTATGTCCTGAATCCAAGCCAGTGTGGAGGGTTCTGTATAAACCCCCACTGATCAAAAAACACGCACATCTTCAGTGGAGGATCCTTCATGGCAGTATTGCTGTGAATGCTTTTATTTCTGTTTTAAATGACTCTGTGGAGGACACTTGTCCTTTTTGTACTAAAAAGGAAACAATTTTCCACTGTGTTTTTGAGTGTTCCCGTCTCTCATCTCTGTTTGACTTCTTAGAGGAAGTGTTCAGGATGTTTGTTTTTAACCAACATCTGTTTGTCTGTGGGGTCAAGTACAGCAGAAAGCACAGGAATAAATGTCAGCTTTTAAACTTCCTCCTTGGTCAAGCGAAGATGGCTGTTTATGTGAGCCGGAGGAGGAAGGTAGAAGCGTCTCTGGACATTGATATGTTCATAAACATGGTAAAGGCCAGGATGTTGGTGGACTTCACCTATCATAAGTGGAACCAGAACCTCGATAGCTTTCTGATGACGTGGGGGTTTTGAGGGTACTCTCTGTTCTGTTGTGGAGGAAGAGCTTGTTTTTGGACAAGTGCTGATGTGAACATGTGATCTTTTTTGTTATACTGTATATATTGTTATATGGAAAGAAGTAAAATGTAAAGTAAATAAAGTAAGTTATTGGTAAATAAAGATCTGTTTGAAAAATCTCTCTCTCTCTCTCTCTGTGTGCATGAAAGCATTTGTGTTCAGGCAGTAGAGAGCTACAGACCTGCTGTGCAGGAATAGAACACTTTTGGTGACACTGTTTCCCCCACAAAGCAATGGCACAAACAGGAAGTAATAATCTGCCTGAAACTCCAAAGAATTACATAAAATAGAATGTGGCAGACTGGGGTATCTGCCACACACTGGGAAAAGGACTATAGCTGACAATGGCTAGTCGGTCATCTTGCCCCAGCTGAGGGGCGTTACTAATCAGCCAGGTGGGAGCTGATTGCCACACTAAAGACTTGAAGAGTGGATTGTCCTGTGCCAGGAGAGAGGTCATGCATTATAAGCCGTCTGTATGATGTTAGGCTTCCATTTGCTGTCAGAATGGACTTGTGGCCCCTGGCTTTTCCCTGAGGGGGACTTATTGTCTTCCTACCTTTTAGCCTAGTTGTTATTTTCTCACCTTCTTGTCTTCTCCATTGTTAAGTGCCTTGGGTACCATGAAAGGCGCTCTTAAATTAAAGTTATTATGAGCTTCCCATAATCTTGATCAGCGTAGGGTAGATTTGTGAGAATGAAAAGCTCTTTTTCAAAGCTAATCTAGTGTTAACGCAGTAATGTGTGTGTGTGCTTATACACAAAATCTTCCTTCATAATGTTATTACTTGAAGCCAGACAGTAAACTACAGCTTGGTGTTCAGAGTGTATACTACAGGGTAGCCAACTCTCACACATCAGCGCACGCTTTCAGGCTCTGTCTCAGCAAGACAAACTCGTTTCTGAACTCGTGCACTAGCAAATAATACTGTAGCGGCCGCCCCCTAGCGGTCGCTGTAATTATTGACTGTTCATCGCTGTTGGGCGCAAAGCCTTATGGGACTGACAATGTTCAAGCTAATCATTGGTTTAGGGATGTTAATGTTCATGTTTTGATTGTTTTGCTTAATTAAGTAAGTTTCAGTGTTTATGTTTATGTGGTTAATACAGTGTTCCTGTTCTCTAATAGTAATGTGGCCACCATAGCAGAGACCACCGTAGCAATTAATGACCTCCAGCCATTGTTCATGTTTGTGTGGGTGTAAAGTTATAATAAACAGTAATTCCTGGGGTTGTGCGGTGTACGGGACACAGGATTGGTAATAAACCCAGATCTCTACCTCTTGACACTTCCTTCAGTGCAAGATCACTACAACACTTTTTCCCCTGCATAATGCGATGAGATTGCCTCATATGGTAAGAGAAGCTGTGGATTGGCTATGATCTCTCCCACATCACCGGCCCTGTTACTTTTCTCTGCACACAGCACTTTCTTACAGTGGTAAGAGTTACCTCCACCTAAATGTATTACCCGAGATATAAGATCATTGTTTCAATTGTCAGATAGTGCTAAGGTTGCTCATTTAGTGTTAGCAAAGCCCGAAACACACTTGTGAAAGCCTCTCACACTGTTAATTTAGCTAGCTGGCAACCTTCCAGTCAAATGCCCATTTCTTAAGCCATCGCCTTTTGCTTGATCGCCTGAGCTGCAGGTTGTATAGTTTGACACCATATTACTGGATACAGTTGTCATTTGTCTTCAGAAAAATTAGCTGTGTGACTGATGTAACCAGTTACAATAGCAAAGATAAATCTTAAATGTTATACCATTATTGTTCAAGCTATAATTAAAGGAAGATTAACATTGTGGACACTATGATGGTGCCTATTGTGGCTAAATGAGATATGGGGCCTGTTCCACAAAGCAGGTTTAGAAAAGCGGCGATTAACCTCGCAAGCCTGGTTTGAGTTAACCTAACAAGTCAATCGGGGCTAAAGAGGTTCCACAAAGTGATCTGGCTAATCCAAACCAGGTTCAAGCAATCCAGATAATTGCGCATGCACAGTTGTACACAGTTTATTTAAGCAGCCTGAGAGGTCAATCTGATCGATTCATCATGGCAAAAAAAGACGGAAAAGCGAGAGCCACACTGTTCATGGCCACTGAGCAGCAACTTTTAGTGGAGCTTTACGGCGAATTCTGGGATACAATAATGAAAAAAGGAAAAACGCTTTCCATAACTAAAGGGAGGGAGCAAGCTTGGCAACAAATTGGCGATCGATTGAATGTGTAATTAATTAAAAACGAACAAATTGGATAGATCTAATTAAATGAAACAATGCCATAAATAAAACCCCAAGACTGTAAATGTACCACTAGTATCTAGAGAACATTTTAAATCAAATGCTTTTATTGAACAAATAAATACACTTTCATCAGTGGCGTAAGGTAGTTACGACGGGCCCCAGTGCACACTATTAAGATGGGCCCTAGTGCACGCTAGTTACTAGTTATGAAACACACACACACACACACACACACACACACACACACACACACACACACACACACACACACACACACACACACACACACACACACACATACACACCCCGTTAGGCAACTACTCGCTCGGCTTGCACATGTGCTCAGCTTATTAGTCTCAGATTTTGCCTCGTCACATCATGATCAAATAGAGAACTGACATTGGACAACATACATATTACCCAGCAATCATCATTGCATATCTGTATATGGCAGAAATACCAAACAAAATAAATTAATTTAATAGTTGTTGTTTTTAATAATTTATTTATAGTTTATGTAGAATAACCATATAATTTTGACTATATTACCAAATAAAAATGAAAACCATGATGGAGATGGGTTCGTGGTTTTTAATTTTTTCGCGGTTTTTGATATTTAGCAAATGGCACAGTACAATTTAATGTGAGTTCTTCTTTGAACACAGGCGTATTTCTGAGGTGGCAAAATTATTGTTCGGGTAGACATCCCGCATAAGTCTTCCATTCTTATGGTCAGCAAGTACATCATTGTCCCGATTCTGAGGCAGGCGATGTTGTGGAGCACTGTACACAAAACAATGATGTCGCAGGCCCTTTGCGGGGTGACCCTCAGGTGGTGCAGGCACTGGAACTTTGATTTCAGCTGACCAAAAGCCATTTCAGCCAACCCCTTGTGTGTGAATGGGTCCAGAGCAGTCCAGAGCCCCGATAACATTTGGGAAACAATTAAGAAGAAATATTGTAACAAATGTTGGTTTAGGTATGAATATTAAATAACTGGACAGGCTGAAAAACTACTGCTGCCACCACCTTTTTTCCCCCCGGTATGGTCCAGTGTCAGAGATCTGGGAACAACACACACTTAACAACGACGTGAGAAGAATATAGGCTCTTTATTTTACAAAGATCAGTTCATTAGGAAACAGCATGTTCTTCGTGGACCGAGTAGACGACTGGCCAAGCTACGACATACCCCCCCCGTAGACAAGTCTGTCCCCCAGCTAACCAGCCGCCCTCAGTATCACAGCAAACCAAACCACCCCACGCAGGTAAGCACACTATAGCAATCGACATAGGGATACACACACCCGTGGCGTTGCAAAGAGCATTGCAGTGAACACACTGGGCTTAATGCAGTGAAAGCGTGTTAGACGCCCACACACAGAGCTGGGAAGCGGTAGGGCACTCCTAAAGTTCCCCGGTCCCTAATTATCATCAGCCCTAACACAGAAACATCTCGCCCTACACTGTCTGCCTTCGCCGCCGGCTAGACGGCTACGAACGGCCCCCCTACCCCTCTACCGTGAGTGCAATGACAGTAGCTTCGTCGGGCAGATTACCCCCAGCATGCATGAAGCTCCGCTCCCCCACGACCACCGCCGCTCACTCGGCTCTCCTTTTTCAGTTCACCATCTCAAGTCCAGCTGTGAATGAACAGCTCTGAGACTCTGACAGCGGTAACAGTTTGCTTCAGGTGAAACCCATTAGTCTTTGATTAGTTGTTATAGCCTTCGAAGACAACTACAACCCAAGTTCACTACAATATATTCACTATTACAACCCAACCTATAGGTCACTTCTATTAAGAACCAAAATATAATTTGTGTTTTTCCATCCTGGAAATTGATGGGCTGAAAGCGTGTTCTACAGGGACTGTAAATCCCATACAGTAACATTTAATGCATCTCTTAGCAACCGTGGAAACATTTTGACATATTCACAAGATACTTTCTTATTTCAATGAATTTACTAAATAAAAATTATTTAGAAAATAAAATAATACTGTGTCCTCAAATTTCTAGAAGGTGTAACCTTGTAACCGGTACTTGAGGTCTTGCTGGACACTCATGGTTAAATGGGGTTGCCTAACAACGCTCTGAACCGTGACTGTATCCCCGATACACACATAAAGTGTATCGTTTCTATTAACGATACACTTTATGTCTCAGTGTAGGGTAGTGGGTAGTGGGTAGGGTAGTGTTGAACATTAGGATGGTGGAACCGTGTTTGAAAAACATTCCAGTCAGATTAGTGTTACGGGAGTACCGATTTAAGCTTCGACTGTGGTTTAGCCTGTTTCGAAGCATAAGTTGCCACAGCAACTTAGCTTGAACTATGCTGAGCTTGCTTTGTGGAACCGAATAAACCTGAAAATGAGCCAGACCAAGTAAAATACGCCTGGCTAAGGTGGTAAGCTTGTTTTGTGGAACACCCCTAGGGTCTCAAATTGTGGTTATATACAAATAAATAACACACAAATCATAGATTGTAAATGGAGCAGCTCCTAGTTTCTTTACATCACAGATTACAACCTTAGCTTTCTGGCTATTAGTTGTGGAAAAGAGATCCCATTTGAATCCGTCCAGGGTTTTTTTTTTAATTTATTTTTTTATTTGGGTAGAGCTTAACTGCATTAAAATCCAGGTGTACAATCCTTTTGCCAGATATAAAGGATACATTTATTCATGTTCACAATGATTGACTGAACTTCTGTAAGATCATGGGGCTATCTAAATGATGGCATTTTGAAAATTAAAATCATTAAAATTATTATTCAGGTAGATTTTTAACTTTAAACTTTACCTCTCTGAAGACCTTAGAGCAGGGGTGGGCAATCATGTGCCATGGAGGGCCGAGAGTATGCAGGTTTTCGCTCCAACCAAGAACTACAGCAGGTGATTTCACTGATTAGTCCCTCCTCTCTGGTTGAAGGTGTGTTAATCACTGGTGGTGTCATCCATGTCCTGCTCTTTGTTCAACAGAGTACTGCAAAAACAATACTGGGACAAGGTTGTGAAATTGTTTTTTCTCCGCCTTTACGTGACTCAACTATTATACAATGCCCTCAATACATTTTTGTACAGTCACATACAGTTAAATATTATGGCTCCATACTAATACTCTGGACAAGCCCTGACATAAATGCTGAAACCTATTCCACAGCTTACACTGGTTTCACTGGGGCGTAGGGCAACATGTTTCTTGAGGAACTCCCAAGTTCCTCAACAGCCAACTCTGCCTCTGTCAACCCTTTCTTCCCACTCCCACTTGGTTTGGGTTTGAGCAGTTTGGTGTATTGGGTTCTCCACGTTGTCGCCCTTGTCTTCACCTCCTCAACTGAAATCATACAGGGTTTAACTTTGTGAATCACTGTTTCCTTTTTACATTCATTCAGCTGAAGTAACGTTATTAAAACTATTATTGATGTTTCAATAGCTAACATTACCGTTAACAGTAACGTATTACTAGCTAGCTAGCTTTCTCTCTCACACACACACACCTGGTACGTTCAAAGCAGAGGCGAGTTCTCTCCCCAGCTCTTCTCTTTGTCAGTGCGGTTGTGATATGTCTGGGAAGACACATTGTATAGGCAGTCGTGTTCCTGCCACATGACGACCAGCCTTTCCTCCATTTCAGCTGTCCAGCTTCTTCTCTTCTCTTCGCCATTTTTAAAGTCCTCTCATTCAATTCGGGCTCCTTGTAGATTGTCTCTCTCATTGGCTATTGTGGTCCCGCTCGGAAAGCAGTGACGTAATCGTCCCGATTTTAAATCCTAAATATCAAACATGTCTGATATTATTATTTTATTATATTATTATTGGGGCGGCCCCAATGCGTCTGCGAGCAGATCTAGATACATCGGTACCGACCAAGGTCCCGTCCAGATTTTTCCTCCGATTGTCGGGAGGGGTGAATTGGGGATAAATCGGCCGGTCTTGAGAGAGAGAGAGAGAGAGAGAGGCTCCAGCCACATCATAGAAATCACAGTCATATCACATTAAATATGAGCTTTTATCTCACTGTTGGAGAGAATTGAAGAGCGCTCATGAGTTTTTAGAGGGCAAAACAACAATAGGATTTCCGTTCAAAGCCATCCGTCTGTCCTGACTCCCATTGTTGCACCATTACCCTTCACTCCATTCTATTTGCCTCCTTCTAAATAAAGTTTATGGCCATTCAAATAGATGACCATTCACACAAACGTGCACACGTGACGATGCACATACACACAAGCAGTGATGAGAGGTAGCTCAAAGAACATTGGGGGGTGCAACTGTAAGTGATGTTTAACTAGAAGTTTAACTGGAAGTGATGTTAAATGCTTAATTTCATGATATTAAGCACTTACATGCCAACTTCAGTAATTTCTATACTTTATATACTATACTGAGATTCAGTGCACATACTGTAAGAGCAGTGTTGGGCGTGTTACTTATACATAATATATACAAAATATACATTACTCATCACTTGTTTTAAAAGTAATACTTTTTACTTAATCGGTCCTTAGCAGCAGTATTTCGTCACACTGTATTTTTGGGCTGTTACATGCTCATAAATGGTGATTGCATCCTCTCTTACCTTCTATGCACTTCTGTGTGAATGATCAGGGTGACCCAATAGTGTTGATGTCCGATGTTCTTGTCCTTTTTACTATATTACTATAATTTGTAACAAACTAGTAACTTCTAGTTCAAAAGGAGGTTTTATCTCTCTTCACTGAGGGTTGTGACCTACCTCATGGAGTTGCTGGTTCTTGTTTTTAACTCTAAACTACTTTGAGGCCATATGAAACCAACAAAACATTTGCAGTGTCCTAATAATAGTTACATGGACATATGTTGAAGATGTTTGTAGGGCTGCTTTTAATTGTTGGGAAAGTCAGACAACTTCCACCATGTCTACCACAGAGCTGTCTAAAACATATACATTTCCTTGGAGAAACATGCACATGTGTACAAAAAACACACACACACACAGACGTTGCTGAAAACAAGCTATTTACTGTTATGGGCTTTTGTAAATGGTCACCATGGTGAGAATTAGCAAGCCAAACCGCCTGTGTTGATTACCCTTTCAGAGATATGGGGATACAAATAGCAGTAGTTAATCTTGTTTAGGGCACACAAATTCATTGTGACAGCTCAGCTGCTTCAACTCTGCAGACTGTCGCAGTGTAAATTGAATGGACCAATTGTAAGAGGAGAGACGGTAAACAAAAACAAGAATAATAATTTTGGGTCTAGTTTGGACTGAAATTCAATTGGTTTCTATTTTCTGAACTTTTTTTTTTTTTTGCTTGACTTTTAAACTGGAAAATATAACTGGGCTAGATAATATGACTTGTCCAGATCTATAACTGTAAACATGGTGCTGGGGTGGCTTTGGGTGAATTATAGCCTCACCATTTTTCATAATTAGCCAATAAACATGCAGGGAGATATTGGACCCATTAAAAACAGGCAGGCAGGCAGACGGGCGCGCGCGCGCACACACACACACACACACACACACAGACAAATATACAATTTAAGAGTTGAATACAGACACTACGGTACAGGTACATTACGCCCACTACAACAAAGAAATGTGCTGCATACTCTCAGCTCTCACAGACAGTAGAAGTAATAACTATTTTATTTTATTTTTTATTCTGGTTGGCTTGACACTGGTAGGTGAACCCACATGAAAATGCTGAAATGTTCTCTCAATTCTCATTTTATAATTTATTATGATTTTATTTATTTGTTACAAAGTTTCCAGTGCATGTTTTGATCACAAGAAGGACTTGTTCCCATAGTTGTTTTAGGATAGGACAATACTAGGCGACATGAATGACTGTTAATTGAGTGGCACTTGGATCGTTACTCATACCAGCTGATCTGCTTAGTACTTGTACTAAAGTACTTGTATCAGTTCTGAAAAATTGGTATTAGTGCACCTCTAGATTTTTGTAATAACTTCCTTAAAGGAACATTCCACCATCGAATATTCTTACACTGTTATATATTATCAATCTGTGGTGTTCAGTGCATTTGAGGAGTTATTCTACTTCCATTTGTAATTTCCTTTGTTTTCCACAATGTCTTTGACAACCCCCAGAGAACTGGCCTGAACTTGTTGCATTTAGCTGTTGGTTGTACATGGCAAGTAAAGTTAGCTTGACATTGGATCATGGATATTAGTTATCCTGTATGTATTTGTTTTTACACCTTCCATAACTTGTAAAGAAAATAAGTAAAAGTTCATTAATTGATATATGTCATGGTCCCTGCCCTACCCCCTGAGTTTCCTCGTGTTTTTACCTCCCCTGTTTGTCTCTGTCTGTCTCTTGTGGTTGTGTGTGTGTGTGTGTGTGTCCTGGGCGTGGCTTGCTCGCCCAGCCCTACCTCTCCTCCACACCTGGCTTCCATCAACTCATCAAACCCTGCTGCATAAAACCCCCGGCTTCCCATCCACTCATCGCCAGATTGTTCTGCTGTCTCCCGTGGTAGAAACCCTCTCGGTCTTTTGAATTATCGAACTAGAACTCTTGTGGAATTTCATGTTTAACTGTTTGTCTTTGTCTACAGTGTTCCCCGGTGTGCCTCCTTCCTCGTGTCTCCTCGCCTGCCTGCTCCCGCCCCAGCCTGCTCCCCGGTTCCCAGTCCTCCCTCTGGTCTCTCCCATCCCTGCCTCACCTACCTGCTTCCCCTCCAACCTGCCTCCTCCGCCCCGGCCTCGCCACTACACCCCTCATCACCCTAACCAGCTCATCACCTGCTTCCCATTAAAATCCTCTTTTCCCCTACTCCTGTCTCCGTGGTCTGCGTTTGGGTCCAGACACTAACTGACTCCTAACAATATATTCGTCATTATTGGAAGAGGAACTTTTTAAAAAAAGTTATTGAAGGTTTAAAAATATTTAACATCCCATATCACGATAACTTCACTCTGTTTTGTATGTGTAGGTGGAGAGAACTACTCCAAAATACTCCAACAAACAACAAAATGGCCCAAGGAATACAAGGACATTGCAAATAGTTTTTTTTTTAACAGTGTTAAATTGTTTTAGGGTAACAGAAAAATTGTACATTGGTTGAATTTTGGTTCTAATGATTACATAGGTTATATAGGGGTCATATTTCAGAGCAGAAACCTCTCCTGATGGGAGACACATGATAGCACAGCATGTAGAAAATTATACAACTTAGAGTAAGGGGAGACAGGAGGTAAGGAGGTAAGGTAACTTAAAGGGTAATTCCGGGATTTTTCAACCTGGCCTCTATGTCCACAAAATCGCTTTTCATACCTTTAAGTAGATCCCAAAAGTTTCTGAGTTTCTCAGGTCCATCGGCTCAACCGGCAGTCGCATAACAGCGGCTCTATGGCGGCAACTTAATCCGTAAAGGCATACTCGGCCGGTCAAAGTACGTCCACTAAAAGTGCTTGTTTTTGTCAAGGATGGGCTCAGATTGTTATTTGTGTGATTATCCAAATGTCTGACAACATTATGGAAAGGGTCGCTACAGAAACAGCTCGGAAAAAGGATACGAAGATAGTTTATGGAAGCGAGAGGGTGAACCAGCTGCAAGTTCTAGCAGTTCCTCTACGTAAACTCAAAACTCGTCTCTCCGACTCACGTATCAACCGTAATTGACATATCAGACATTTGTATAATAACACGAATAACAATCTGAGCCCGTCCGTGACAAAAACAAGCACTTTTAGTGGACGTACTTTGACCGGCCGAGTATGCCTTTACGGATTACGTTGCCGCCATAGAGCCGCCATTACGCGACTGCCGGTTGAGCCGATGGACCGGAGAAACTCGGAAACTTTTGGGATCTACTTAAAGGTATGAAAAGCGATTTTGTGGACATAGAGGCCAGGTTGAAAAATCCCGGAAATAACCCTTTAATGATACATGTTACGGGGAGGTGGTGACTTTTCAGTGTACAAACAGGAACCACAGAGGCTGAGGGAGGAAGTTAAAAAGATGCATTATATAGACACACCCTCAAACACACACACAGACTGAAAGGGAAGGTTGGTTAATATGGAGTGCAACCATTCGTGAATTCCCAACACAACATGTGGGTGTTTATTTTCCGTGTACCATGAAATAAATGAGTCAACGAATCAATAAATAATTCCATTATACACAGCGGTTAAGAATAAAGCATTGACTCTACGTTTTTGTGATGGCTCAGGATGAGTTGTTGCAGGCAACTTTGCAGTAAGCACACAATAGAGTAGCTCTGTTTCTTTAGACGTTTGTTGAAGAAAAAACAACCCACTATTATAAGCTTGCAGCTCTAATTATGTTGTCTTTCTAAAATATGTTTTTTCTTTGTCTGCCTCCCATTGTATCTCTGTTATTGTTTAGGTTATGTTGCTTCTGTATATGTTTCTTCCCCTTTGGCCCAGAACAAAAATTGATTTTTGAATGCTCTGTAATTTTCTGTTCAATCTTTTTTTCTCCCTTAATGCGAGTGTATGGTTGTGCTCCAAAATTGATTGTATTGTGACGAGCGGAGGTTACTTCACTCACAGATGACACACTAGAATCGGCTTCACAGCTAGCAGCCAGCTTTAATAACCGCATGTATCAATTGCAACAACAACATCTTCAGCGAAATGGTAGGCAGGTAATCTCCCCCATTATGAACCACGCCCATGGTGTCAACCACCACCAACCAGCAAGCTTTCCAGCTAAAGTAAATGAACATAAACCAAATCCCTGCCATTATCTCCATGAACATGAATTATCTACATGAACAACAGAAACACAAAAACAACAGACAATGGCCAAGTCAACAGTCTCCCAAAGCATGCTGAGAAATCAAAGGCGGCGCATCCCCAGGACGCCATAGTATTGTTCAAGAAAAGAGCATGACCACATGTGCACACACATTTGCTGTCATGTAAATTATGTGTCTTGCTTATCAAAAAAGATCAAGGAGGGGGAGATGGAGGTGGAGTGGGAGAAAACAGATGGGGTCCCATTTAAAAGAAAAAGTGCTTTAATCTGAATCTAATCCTCTGGACAGCAGCTGTGATCTGCTGAGCCATGTAGTGACCTTTGAACTATTACAGTCAAAACACCACTGGAATAAAACTGTAGAAGCAAAACTAATCCATTAGCCCCTGAACTGTCTATTAGCTTCCGTTTTCTCCTTGGTATAAAACGCACTTGCACATCCTCATTTGGGTGTGCAGCCTATGGACTCATTTATTTCCACAACAATACACTGCAAAAAACATTGCAGTGCCGCCTTAACAAGTCACTTTCTTAAAACAAGTGCAAAAATGTGAATGTCAGCGGGGTGACATAATTTCTTTGAAGAATTGCATGTTGACTGGCATCAAATATGGCAAGAAAAACAATGCAAGATGAAGACCAAAGTAGAATGGTGGCCAACAGCGTTTTCATCCTAGTGATAATAAAAATGAACCTGACTTGGATGGGTGCGATGGTGATTCAAGTTCTAACTGAAACATAATTGCCACAGGCTAGTGGGCATGTAACATTTTCAAAAAGCATTATATGCCTGTGATTTATACAGATTCATACAGCTCTAGAAAACACATTGCTATCACAGAAGTTCCTCTGTACACTATAAAATCAAATTCTAATTATTCTATGAAATAATTAGAATTATATTTAGGATTTAGATTTGGCAAAAGATGAACAGATCCCAGTCATGTGTTTCTGAGTGCATGTGACAGCATGATTTCTGAGGGCATTAATGGCTCATAGTGTGTATGTTTATACTTGTGTGTGTCATTGTGGGTGTGTGTGTGTGTGTGTGTTTTATCATAACCTCATCCTCAGGAGACACAGGTTCTACTTGGTACACATCATTTGTCCTTGCTGACAGAATTGTGTCTTCAGAGTGTAATTCTGGACTGTCCTTTTTCCACCAACTATATATTAAATCTTGGCTATGAAGAAGGAAAAAGACGTGGATAAAATGAAAATAACATCATGCATCAGCTATGTGCAGAACTTGACAATTGCAGTTGTCAATTGGAAAAAAAATGAAAACCACTTTCAACGTCGTCACCTCTAACCTCATGCTACCAATCTCAAGCTAGGTCTTGAAGATCATACTGCCATCTCTTTACCAGGCAAGTAGCAGCTAAGAGTATTTTGAAGTGTATTATTAGTAAAATGGCTGAAAGATAAACCAGTAGTTGACAAGAAGTGCATACTTATGATTGAGAGACTTTCACATGCAGCATCATTATGTGACTCCTGGAGCGATGATTAAAGGTCAAAGTCAAGGTCAAAGTAGATTTCATTATTTAAAGAGTCAGTCTAGGTTAAAATGTGGCTAAAATACACCCTGCACATTCCATGACAATCCACACACACTAAAAACACTAAAATACAGTAAAATGAAAAGTGTACAACAAGATACAAAAAGACAATTAAAAATGTAGCGGAGTCGAGATTTTTGTATTAAAATGTCTTTATGTTCCCTCTCTGCCTCACAGACGCCTTTTATGTCAATCACTCATTAGATAGTGACAGACATGAAAGCATGTAGTCTCACATTAATTCTGAGCAATGAGTGCACAGACACAAGCATATGCACACACACGCATGCATCTACACTCAACACACAAGCACATACACACAGATGTTACCTCTCATTAGACGTGGCTGACATTTTCGACAGGCTGACACAAAGTCATGATGACAGAGAGGGGCCAGGAGACTGTGGCAGATTAATCACCGTTTTAATGAGGTCCAAAATCAAAATGACTAAAATCATGTTTAGCTCACTCACTTTTCCCGGCCTGACCTTTCACCTCTGAGGACATCAAAGTAAAGTGCTTCATCTCAATTCAAAAACGGCCATGAGAAGTTCTAGTTTGTAACCTTTACTTACATAATCAGACCCACGACTGGCCTGAATTCACTTAATTACACAGCAGGCTGAAGGCACTGCAAAAATGTCCCTCTGAACAAGTGTTTTAATCATATAGTCATTCTTAGGATCTAATTATGCTTAGAAAAAGAAATCAGTCAATGCAGATGTTGGAGCTTCACTTGTTTCAAGGCAATTCTTGAAACCGCTGAAGCTACCGCATGAGCATCGGCAGAGACTCACAAAGCAGATCACTCCACTTTATCAAGATAATGCCACTTGACACTTTTTAAAGCCTTGACATTTTTTTTAGCTGCGTTGTAAACAAATGAAATCATCAATCTCACTGCTTTGGAAGATTTTTTCATACCTTTTTAAGAGTGATAAGAGTTGAGGACTGCGCTAGAGCAAATTTTAATATATTTTTACAGTGTTCAGTCCATTTTGACAGCACAAGTCATTGTCACTATTTGAACACCAACTGTAATAATTGGGTAGGTAGGGTTTTTTTTAGTTCTAAGTTTTAATAATAATAAAATAATAATAACTTACATTTAAGAGTGCTTTTCAAGGTACCCAGGGCATTTAACAAAAGGGAGAAAGTGAAAAACTAGTCCAAATGAGAAAAAGAACAACAAGGCTTTGAAAAAGAACAACTAGGCTGAATAAGACAAACAAGACAGAAAAGGACAGGGCCAAGACCTTCCTCTTCAGCCAGGCCTTTGGACCCAGCTGGGGCATTTGCTGAACATTATGTGTAACTCCAATCGTGGTGTTTTGTTTTTTTTTGTTTGTTTTTGCAAAAGCCTCATACTCAGCATAAAATAGTGAATAAAATGAGTGAGGCAGAAGAGTGAGCAGCTCTCTGTTCCTCTGTGGAGCCAGCTTTGTCCTGTCTTTACCCTCAAACCTCAGGTGGCCCAATCAAGCACTGGGCCTTTGAAGTGTAACTGACTCCAGGCCTACGCACGCGTCCCTGTGGGTGTGGGTGTTGGTGTAAATTGTGCGTTTGAACTAGTACATATGTACAGTGTCTGCACCTGCAAATGCCTCTAATTATATGAGTGTGTGCGTGTGTGTGCATATCCTTGTATTTCTCTTCTCTGGTTTGTAAGAAGCATTAAGGAAAGGAGAGTTTGTCTGATCTGGCTCCCATGACGATGGGGATCAAGGGAAGGGGCAGGTGACTGATTCCACTCTACTCTCTCCCCAGGTGACAGAGGTGCTCAGCTCTCCACAGTAACAATTTCCACCAGATAACAACAAAAAACAGGTTTACACCTGTTTCTAAGCATCTGTTTACAGCATGCCCCCATGGTTGACTAGACTAATGCCTTTGCCTGGGAAACTATCCATGTACCAGGGATTTAATCCAGTCTTGCTATGCTACTATGCTATCACCCATCTCCCTGTGTATCTCCCTCTGACTCCTTACTTATACCTATCTTTGCTGTGCTTAGTGAAAAACAGACACAGACTCGTCACAGCTAGAGACATTTTATATCACATCCCATGTCATGTCAAAAAAAAAACAACACAAAAAACATGCAGAAGTCAGTTTGTAGGAATAATGCACATATGAGTGAGCAGCATATAAATATAGAACTTCAGGTCTTGAAAATGTCATCTAAAATAAAGTAAAAGCATGTGTTTTAACTGAAACTGAGTTTACCTTTCATTGCAGTAAACACCTTTCTGCCCTCAAGGCCCATCGTGTCCCTTTTCCCCTTTCCCTTCATATTGAAAAGGATCATCAGGTGCTTGGTGATGAAATCAGTAACAGCTTTTTTTGACACTCAACAGTATTTTATGAAAGGCCGGCCAAAAGTGGCATAAATTCATAGGATCACATCACTTTTATGCACCTTATTAGGCATTTGAGGAAATAGGGTAAGCTTTACTACTTTGTAGCCAACAAAGTTCAACACCAGTAACACCAGCTTTTCTATGAAATACATACAACTAAGAGGTCGGGAGAGATTACATGAATAAAATTGATTCCGCTTGAGCTCACAAGGTACCACTCTGACATTAGCTCCCTGGCCTCCCTGGTCTGCTCTGTGGAGAGAAAGTAGCTGAGAGGAGAGGATGTGTGGCTGGTGGAAGTGGGAGAGAAAGAAGGGATGACATGAAAGAGAAGAGACAGAAACAGAAGGAGACACCACTCTTCGCACTCTTGATCCTCCAGATACCACTCACACCAGGGAGCGGATGTGTGAGACTTGGGTTGAAGTGGCTTTCTTATGAGCAGTGAGCAGAACCCCCTAGAGCCCTTATCCAATCACAAAGAGCCATGCCTGGGCCCCCAGCGGTTTGATCCTATCAGACAGCAGAGAGGGCCACGTAGCAGTAGCTCTGGTGGACTCTGGAGTGTTCTGTGATTGGCCACATATAGAGGAGCAATGCACACACACACACACACACACACACACACACACACACACACACACACACACACATTTAGACACTGTTCACTTGAGATAGGTAGCAGAGGATGATGAGTCACTTGAGTGACTTTATCTTCCCTTGTTCAGAGCCAGTGGTCAGGTGTTCAGCAGACTGGTGAATGAGAAACCATACCTTTTGATTATAAATATTCTATTTATTTCATTAATATTTGCCTTAATGTGTTTTAAATGACAAGAATGGCTGTGGTAATGATGAATCATTATTGAGCTATTTCTACTAATGAACAGATGCAGAAAAAGCTAAAGAAGCTATTAACTCCTAAAATCACATTTGAGAAATACTGGTGGTGTATGATGTTATGCATATGGCACCCTTGCTGTCGTTCATTTGAACCATACTTTAAAGTGACTGAATCAAATCAGTTTTCCAAAGGAACTAGATCAAGTCTGTTCAGTGTCCGTGGCTGGATTGCACTCCGTACAGCTCTAGCAAGCTGACACTTTTGTAAACAAAACAAGCGTTTGGCACAAATGCTTAGCTTGGTCATGACTTCAATGCTGTTGGCTAAGGCAAATGTACCAGTCCTGAATCAATTCACGACAGTTGGACAGCCTAAAAGAATCAAGTTGGTTTAAAGAATCTGTCTTCCCGTCACTAATCTGTCTGCTGTGTTTGTGTTCACTGTTCTCAGGTCCCTGCATTGGCTTCCAGTGTGAATCAGAGAATTGACTTTAAAATATTGTTGCTAGTCTACAAGTCACTAAATGGTCTAGGCCCAAAATACATCACCGACCTGCTCTCCTCAGTATGAACCCTCCAGACCCCTTAGGTCATCTGGGACAGATCTGCTAACTGTTCCTAGAGTTAAAACCAAACAGGGTGAAGCTCCTAGAGTTAAAACCAAACAGGGTGAAGCAGCGTTTAGCTACTATGCAACAACTAGTTGTCCTAAAATAACTACTTTTAAATCTAGATTAAACACTTTTTTGTTCAATGAATTCTGCTAAAATATACACTTATACTGTAATCTAAATCCTGCACTTCAAATGACCTATCAGCACTGTGATTTTATTGTGTGACTTTGTGATTTTACTTTTATTTTATTATGTTTTTCTTTTAAACATCTCATGTCTTCTTTTTAAATCTCTCATGTAAAATTGCCTCCATGTATGAAAGGTGCTATACAAATGAACTTGACTTGACTTGACTGTTGCACTGAAACAAAGTAAGCATTGCCATCATAAAATGGTTGGGGATTATGATATCAAATGTTCATCTTAATGACGGCACATTACTAAAAATATCAATTCATCATTGCTGACTGAAAACCAATGACCAAGCAAGCTAGGTCATCAATGAGGCATTTAGCCATGCTCTGTCCATCTGCTAATGCCTGGCAAAAGTGTGTAGGGCAATCATCTACACAGGTGATTGATTAAGTGTCCCGGACCAGCGGGTCACACCCGGACAGCACTGATGAAACCGAGATGGATCTATGTGTCCCGTCTCGTTTCCTTTAATTGAGTCTGAGATTTATGAATCTCGGTAAGCCCTGAGAGGCTGTGTATTCTTTCTCTCTTCCCGTTCATTTTTTCTCCTTTCCTGAACAATATTTAGTACCAGCTCGCCTTCTTTCATTCCCTTTCTCAGTCCCAAATCTCCAACTCATCTCCACATCTGCTCATACACGTTGTGCTCTTCATCATTATTTTTAGTGTCATCTATGTGGGTGAGAAGCTCATTCAGGATCAGTGGTTCTTTAGAAGGTTTTGAGTTGTCCCTTTATTTCGGAAAGTGTTTTTACCTTAACTGTTGTTTTTGCTGACTAAGCTTTCATCAAGGTGATTTAACAGGTAAACAGATTAGCCTTCTGAAATATTAATCCTTTGTTTGAGGTGATGGACAGCCCCAAGGTGGCGGATTTCATTTGTTTATTTTTCTTTTACCTTTATCTATTCTCTCCGTTGCCGCACGTGCGTGTTCGTGTGTGTGCGGCGAAGGCCTATCTCTCCCGAGATGTTGGGAGATGGAAGAAGTAGTTGTTTGTTTTCATTCTCTCCCTTTTCTTCTCTCATTCCCTTCCTCTCGGAGAAGACAACCGCGCACTGTACCGCTCGCTAATCAGCGGCGCTGAGATTAACTCCACGGAAAAACCAAACAAACAAAGAAAGGGAGAGATTTTTCTTCTCCGCCTGGACTTGGCAAGCACTCCTCCCTTCCCTGGATCCCTCGTTCCTTGTCCGAGCAGAGACGAGAGGGAGTGTAGAACAAAGGAGTAAGCATCCCTTTGTTGGGATTAGGTGCACAGAGAAAGGCTCTTGTCTTTGAGGCACTGGGCGCATGTTTCCCCATCTAATTTAATAACGTGCCTTTGTGCCTGTGAGATATCTTATGCGTCTTTGTGTGTGTGTGTGTGTGTGTGCGCGCTTGCGTGCGTTTTGGAATAACAAACCTCACTGCAATGGAATGTCCCAGTCATGTTGATATGTTGGCATCCCATACCACGAAGAGAGACAAAGTGATTCGAAATAATCCACTCTGACCTGTTAAATGCAGGAATGGGCTTTGAAGACACGTGTGTGTGTGTGTGTGTGTGTGTGTGTGTGTGTGTGCGCGCGCGGATCTCTGTCTCTGTATTTGCATGTGTGTTTATTGGTGATAACGAAAGCTGTGAAAATAAAAACAACAATCTGCAGCGATGTGTCACATCCTTATGCAGTTTGATTGGATATGAAATGGAAATGTTGTTTTCCATTGAAGTTTACAGTATAGCTGTGTGCACAAAAAATAAGCATGACTCTCTCTCTCTCCCTCTCTCTCTGCCTGCATTGCATTTACCAATTTCTTCTGTGTGTGATTAATTGACTCACCCCCACTACGCTCCATATTTTAGCATGAGCAGGTATGCAAAGGCGCCTAACAAGAAACGTAATTTATCTTACTGACAGGGTCATCTGCTATCTACGTGTGTCTCGTGTGTGTGTGTGTGTGTGTGTGTGTGTGTGAGCACGTGTGTGTGTGTGTGTTTGCGTCTGAGTCACAGTGCACGTTTATTTATGAATGTCTGCGGTGTGAACAGGTTTATATGGAAACCCCAACCGATCCCATTCCCTGAGGGCATCGCTATGATGGTGCACGACTTCCACCCTTCATCCGAGAGCATCACGTTGCCTCTGACCTGAGGAGACATGATAGGTGTGATAAAAACGATATCACTCTATCCTCCCCGTCTCAGCGTCCGTGATCCTTTGGGAAATGGGAGGGGGCAGAGGATATTCATCGCGTGTCACAAGCACCAAATTCGGAACATATTTAGTCCTAGGAAGGGATTTGTGGTCGTAGAAAAGATTTGATCGGGATAATCAATTGAGCTGATAATCCGAATGGCCTTACGGGTGACGGGATGGGGCTATTGACCTTGTGTCAAGCTGAAAACCATGAAGCATTCAAGATTTCAGGGTCTCCAAGAAATGATCACAGGGATAAGGACTGTGTGTGTGTGTGTGTGTGTGTGTGTGTGCGCGCCCCACTAACTCCTCACCTTACCCTGTCTTTTATTGGCTAGAATTCCCTCTCATTGGAATCAAGGGCCAAGAGACGTCTATTTTGTTTCTGTGTGTGTTTGGGCCCAGAGGCATGGTCAAACTCACCAGTTCTCTTTGTGCAGAGTGATGCAGAGCAATTTATTTTCAAACACCAGACACACAGTCAGCAAGAGAAACTGTGGAATAAGAATGAGAGAGGGGAGGGACATGCAGAGAGAGAGAGAGCGAGAGAGAGAGAGCAGGAAAGAGAGGAGATGAGAGGGCGGTGGTGAGAGACAGCGGAGAAAGAGATGAGGCATTAACTGAAGTAACTGACCTGCCCCAAGCTGACCTGTGACATGTAAAGGTCAATAATCCCATCACCTTTTTACTTTTGGCACAGTTGTTAGTCAATAGTTCTGTCACCTACACACACACACACACACACACACACACACACACACACAGACAAATAAACACACTCTGACACCTCTGAACTCTCTGCTAGAAGTAAATTAGGTTGAGTTCTTTCCCTCCAGGTAAAACTCAAGAGAGTGAAAATGTGTTTAACGCGTGTGTGCGCGTGCTGTGTGCATCTGTGTGTGTGTGTGTGTGTGTGTGTGTGTGTATTGGTGTGGCTTCAAGGCCAGGCGAGCACAGGTCTCGACCCTGTCACTGTGTGGGAGTAGGGAATAGCGGGGGGCCAATGGAGCTGGAGACACAGAAAATCAGGACGAGAGCTGATAGGAGCCCCTGTGGACAATTTACAGCTAGATAGGGAACGGGCCCGCAGCACAACCCAACATGACACAAATACACACCAAACCTAATAACAGGAAATAACAGAAAACACAGAACAATCACAGCTAGGGGACGAGAGAGAAGAGAAAGGAGAGAACCAGTGTTTTTGTACATTATCGATGTGTCACTGTGACGCTTAAGAGCTGAGGACTAGTATGGAAAGTGAAGACGAGGCTAGAAGAACGGGAGTGGTGAACAAACATCTTGATCATCCCTTGGCACTTGAGGGGAGACTGGCCTCATTCTGTCCTCTGTGTCTGCGATGCTATGTGTGTATGTCTTTGTGCATGTGTGTGGCCAGGAGGGATGGTCACGTCACATGGAGCAACTAAATAAAGCACGTTGGAGTGATTTGCTAAGTGTACATGCTTTGCAGCCGGAAGCAGCCTGGAAGGGCTGCCCAGTCGGGGTTGGATCAGGACGCTCCTGGAAGCCTGGCGGACTGGCCGCCTAGGTGCCTCGGGGGCCGACCGGCCGGGACGGAGGGGAAGGGAAGGGAAGGCACATCAGCGGATGGAGACGAACAGCTGCCGTCAACACCGGGTCGTCTTTCTGTTGCTCTGCTGCAAATAAAACGGCCTGCTGGCCCGTTAACTCTGCCTCCTGCCTGTGTCTCTGTCTGTCATGGTCCCCGGTACGGTAGCAAGTTGCTACAACTCCTTAAAGCCCCAATTGCCTTTCCAATAAAGGATTGTTTGCCTTTAACTCTAAATGGAAATTGGATTTAGCAAAATTGTAGATCCATGAAAGGTCAGAATGTAGGTCTGATTTGCTCTAATAATTAGAAGTGCCTAATAATAGTTTCGAAATCAATAGCTCTGTAAAATTGACAGTGAGAAAAAATATCTCCCATTTCATGTTTTGTGTTTTGTTGATGGGGCTGGCCTTTTGCTGTCCTCTATGGATTGTTCACTATGGATTGGACCTTTTAATGTTTTGTGATGCTACAGTATAGATAAGCTGTTTGTTAAGGTTAAGTGGTCTGCTTTGCCCTGTGCTAATGATGATATTAAACCAATAGAACAGCAGCCTTGATGAGGGGATACACACTAACATGCATGAGCAGCTAAGCGAGCACGCACATATACAGTACATCGACACACACACACACACACTCACTACATTTGTTTCTTCCGTAGCCTGACTCTGTGAGGCTGTTGAGCTGTGTGATGTGAATATGTTATGACACTCTCTGCAGGCATGCAAAATGAAATAGGACTCCCCAAGGAAGAGCCATACATACCTAAGCTGTGATTTCCACTGGCGCATGTGTGCCTGGACGTGGAGAGCTGCTGCTTCAGACACTCTCAGTCACACACACACACACACACACACACATTTGCACATTATTTACACAATGTAATCATTGAGAGTAACCATGTAGAATCTGCATTATGTATCCCTGCGTTTTCTGTATTGAACGGCATGTCCTGGTTTCTTCACAAAGCCAAAGACACATCCTGTCTTTATCTGTGGACTTTTCTCATCTCTTTCTTTGTCTTTTCCCTTCTTTCTGTTCTCTCTAACTGTAGATTCCTCATGTAGGTCCTCATGTCACCTCCTTCTCTCTTCAACCTTCACTCATTTCCATCGTTTGCCTTTTTTGTTGTACGTGACATCGTTGTACACACAGACATGTGCGCATACAACGTTTGCACAAGTGCATGCAAATACTCACACACAGACACACACACCAATCATTAGAGTAGTTTGACTTATCAGACCTAATCATGTTGTAGAGTACCAGAGGGCACCCCTCTAGGAGCGATGGGACTCAGGGACTTTCTGTGACCAGGTACCGATTAGAGGTCTCTGAGTAGCAACACAGTGACCAGGGGCCTCTGGCCTTTCTGCTGGATCTCTCATTAAGGAATGAATACTAACTTGATATGGCTCTCATTAAGGAAGGAATACAAAGTTTATGTGCAAAGGTAAGTTTCATTTTCCTAAGTGGCAGTGATATCCATCCATTAGACCCCCAACACTAGGACCTGTATGTAATGTTTGCGTGTATGTACTGTAGATATGAACGTACATATAAAACTCTGTGCTTTCATGTGGCCTGCCCTGAACCCATGCCTCTACACATACCACCAACAGAAAGGTACATAGTAGTATTGCTAGAGAGAAAAGGTCTCTCATCCTTTCCTTTCTGTTATTGTCCCATGCAAGAAAATAGTACATATTTCCTTTAAAAATACAAATTAAAATGTAAAGCACTGCTCCCCTCTGCATTGTTATTAGTGTAAGACATTTAAAATCCTACTGTTGCCAATTTCTCCTTTTATGTTTGAGCAAAGAGCAAAAAATGGAACAATGTTATAACACAAAGTCTTGTGAAGAACAAACCAAGAAACAGAAAGCCCTGCTATGCCTGAGTTAGCGTAAACCAGCAGCTGCAGATTATCCCTTCAAGTTTGTCTTGTTCACGGGCAGCAGAATGGCAGAGTGAGACCACTGTTCAACCTGACAAATGACTGACCAGGGTCACAAACCAATAGAGTAGACATGAATAAATTAAAAAATAGCTTGAGCTTGAGAAAAAACTTGAGAAAAAAAGCTTGAGAAAAAGAGCATTTCAGAAGAGGAAGCGCAAAGAGGTTTTCTTTTTCATATATTCTGTGTCTTTCGCTCTCTTTCTCCTGGAAATACAGGTTAACTTATTCTACTGGAAGCACTTATTCTGCTGTAAGTGTAAGCTCTTCTCCACTTAAACACAACTGCATCCACATGTGCACATTTCATGTCGCTACTGGAAATGCACATGACCTCCCTCTCTCAGTGCGCAGACACTCAAGATGTCTCATGAATTTAGGATGGCTCATAATGTTCTGTGTTTCAATAATAGAATACCCGAGGGCAACTCCACCTCGAGGGAACAGTGGATCATAAGTGTGTGTGTGTGTGTGTGTTTGTGTGCATCCTTGTGTGTGCACGTGTGGAGCTGTGTGTGTGTGTGTGTGTGTGTGTGTGTGTGCCTGCATGCATATGTGTGCGCATGCCATTGAATGAGGGAGACACAGAGAGACAGGTAGCGAGCACAAGTAAAAAATGGATTTCAAGTGGAAACATGGGAGTCACTGGCAGGATGAACTTGTTCTCACCTGCGATGTGCTACACTTGAAAGCACACAAGCCCAGAGCAACATCCTGACCCACTTCAGGCAGACAGAGCCAAGGTGCCAAACAAGTGGCGCGCAGTGGAAAAAGTCCAGTAAAGGGTTAAAAGGAGCGAAAGTGAGGAATGAAAAAGATGAAATAACATGAAGGTAATTAAGAGAATGAGAGCGGGTTGGTGCAAGACGGAATGAGAAGCGCAAAGTTGAGCCGGTCACAAGAAGATATTTCAAAAGAGTTTGTCATATATTTGATCTACGTAAGGTGTGTTTGGATTAACTGGCCAAGACCTTGAGCAGCCTTATGCATGCATACGAGTATATTCAGGTACTTTCCTGAGGTTTAGTTATGGATTGGGACACAGGAGAACATCAGTAATTACACATTAATTACTTTCTGAACATTGGAATATAGATTTCACAGCAAAACGTGTTCAAACATGTACATGTACATTCTAATAATGCACAACCTCCTGTCTCATTTGCAGGTTAAATGGTAATAGTTATGTCATATGTCTAATGTTTTTGTGTAATGTTTTTCGCGTTTTTCGCTCATTTTACTTGTTTGAGACCGATTAGTTTAGAAGTCTAAGGTTGCAATGCACTGGGTTCTACTGCACCGAGGAATAAGAGGATAGCATATTTGTACCAACAGCATGCTAGTACCATTCTATGTCATCTGGGGCCCACATGGTAAATCCAGAGAAGGAAAATATATCTCTTTACTTTGACAACAACAACAACAACAGCACACACACACACACACACACATCCAGAGAACACAGAACATCAATGGAAACAATGAAAGTTCCTAACTGGCCCCCTGTTGTCGACTTGTTTAGTAAATATTAAGCATCTGAAATCTCCGAGACCATTCCTCTCACTTCAGAGGACGGCCCCAGGAGCCATATCACGACTGTTCCAGCACATTCACTCCTCAGCATGACACAGACACACACGCACACAATACTTATTTTAGGTGATTTTAGAAGTGTATTTCATTACAGTTACTAGTTATCTCATCAGAACTGTAATCAGTAACACATTCCAATGGCCAATCAACCACTCAGTGCTGTATTCTGATTACTTTCACTTACTTTAAGATGACTTTGCCATATTTCAGGTATAAAGACGCCATAAAACTTTCAATAATGGCCGGCCTTTATTTACCTTGGGGTTTTAGGCCTGTAGCCTAAAAATATGACTTGTACAAGCAACTAATATAATACAAATAATAATAATAATAATAATAATAATACAGTTAGTTCTTAAATAATATCTTGGTGGGTTTGCATTATTGGGGTGGCATAGAGCAACAGTGAATACACACACACCCATCTTGCGAAAACCCTTCGTAGGTTCCCTGTCTTTTTACTTTTTTTACTTTTAAGTTACGTTAAGTTTTAAGTTAACATTTGAATTCTTCTTTTGTCAGTGGGGACACAGGTTGCTGCCACACTACAAGCCACAAATGAAAGGCAAAATTGCCTCGCAAACTTTTTTTCTCCATCCTTGGTGTGAATTAAGTTCATGTGAGAGGACCTCTCTGGTCTGGTTTGTCATATTTTAGCAGCAACAGCAGGTGGTCCGCCCTCCATCTCCACAGATCACAGGTGCTGGAACTCTGCTCTGCTCTCATTATCAACCCAAATTCAATTATGTAATAAGAGGCCTCGGCTCCTATGAAGTTGAATGGAATTGATCTTGATAAGGAGCAGAGACCCGTGAAATCTGCAGGGTCTGTGACCCGCAGACCAAATAATAAGAAATACTGAGAAGATAGATGAGGCTGCCATGATGAGGAGAGGCCTGCTGTGTGTGTGTGTGTGTGTGTGTGTGTGTGTGTGTGTGTGTGTGTGTGTGTGTGTGTGTGTGTGTGTGTGTGTGTGTGTGTGTGTGTGTGTGTGTGTGTGTGTGTGTGTGTGTGTGTGTGTAGTTAAAAAACATTTCTCTACAGTCCAAACATTGGCATCCTTGGTATCTGTGTTTTTTTTTTTTCATAGTCAAGACATGTTTATGTGAATCCTACCTGTGTGTGTGTGTGTGTGTGTGTGTGTGTTAGAGAGAGAAAGAAAGTGAAGTATGCCTGGCGAGCATGAAGACAACGAAGTGTGAGCTTGGTGGCTTGAATTACTCTCTACAACTACTAATCTGTTAGGTGCATGTGTCTGTATGTGTCTGTGCGTGTGTGTGTGTGTGTGTGTGTGTGTGTGTGTCTGTGTGACATGAACCCCTATGGGTGTACACCTGTCCTGTTCACGAGCTCCTGCTCTGTTGAGTGGAGTCAAATCCGCACAGCCTCACTCTCACTCACACACACACACACACACACACACACACACACACACACACACACACACACACACACACACACACACACACACACACACACACACATTGCTCTCCTGTTAACAGATCCTCCCAGGCCATCCAAAACAGGGAACTTGTCAAAAGCTCTGTACTTTGATGTCAACTGATTATTTCACAAGGGGAGGACGGCACCATTCAGTATTTATCTGTGGCTATATGAAGTTTCTCTTTAACCTTGGGCCCCTATTCATACAAAAATGTCATTGTCCAATGATTTCAGAAAAAAGTATATTAAAAAAACAACTATATATGGCATCCACACATACTAATGGTATAGATACTCACGGTTCATATGTTAGGGTAGGTAGGAACTTTATCAATCCCCGGGAGGAAACTTCTGTTAAATACCGATATGTCAGGGAAGTGAAGAAAATCTTTGTTTTTCAGATCAACATTTCATTAATAACTTGAATGACACTTTGGACAAGAGGACAAAAACCTGGAGACAAAAGCTCTGTACCACCTCAGGATGAATGTATTAGTCCAGATGACAACCAATCTATTGCAACAATCAATTTTCCTTTTTTCTATATTTCTGATTCATAGCTTATAATGGACTGACGTGTCTGCCTGATTGATTTCATTTACAGTGAGAATAAGATCGGTTACGATTGACTGTTGCTCAAAAGTTTTGTTTTTTTTCTTAAGGATTTTTTATGTGTGTGTGCGTGTGTGTTTAGGAGTCTGTGTCATTTGTAAGATTTTATTGGGCTTTTCTATGTTCCCTTGGCAACTGGTGAGGGGGATTAGTAAGAACTCAGTGTCTGGTCAGGTCAAGGATAGCTCTCTCTCTCTCTCTCTCTCTCTCTCTCTCTCTCTCTCTCTCTCTCTCTCTCTCTCTCTCTCTCTCTCTCTCTCTCTCTCTCTCTCTCTCTCTCTCTCGCTCTCTCTCTCTCTCTCTCTCTCTCTCTCTCTCTCTCTCTCTCATACACAGACACACACACACACACACAAATACAGTGTTTTTTTCTGTCTCTTGCCCCCGTGCCCTTGGTTTAAAATGCAAAGCAGCAGGAGATTAAAAGCCATAGCCACGGCCGTCCATCTCAGGCTGCCGTCACCAGTGCTTGAAAACACATTTTGTGCAGTCAGTCTGAAGTCAATAAGGTTGCTGGGGAGATAAGGCAATAGGCAGACAGAGGAAAGAGAGGGTGAAAATAAAGGGGGAGAGAGAGTGTGGGAAAAAAGACAGAAAGAGAGAGAGAGAGCGAGCAGATAGGTCATCGCACAGCAGCTTCAACAAACCAACACCCCTGAAAAAGGCAGCTTTGCTCTATATCTGCCCTCTCTCTCTCCCCCCCCTTTCTCGCCCCTCCATCTCTCTTCGCGTCATCCTCCTATCTCTGAGGAGATAAAATGGGACCGGAAATGCTTGGTGGAAGGACGGCAGCAGGGAAGTGTGAAGACTATTAGAGCCGGGCACTCTCAAATGTTAACTATCTGCTTAGCAGGAAGATAGAGAGGCAAAGAGTCACATATGAAGTACCACACACACACACACACACACACACACACACACACACACGCACACGCACACGCACACACACGCACATGCAGTCTCAGACTCTAAAGGTCACACTCAAAGAGCAGAAGTTAGAAATGCAGGGGGGGAAAAAAAAACCTTGCAGTTCCATGGGAGTGACTGACCCCTCCTGGAGAGAGAGAGTGAGGGAGGGAGGGAGGAAGGAAAGAAGGCTGGGGATATACAGAGAGGAAAACAAGAGAGAGGACGTTCCTCTTGAGGTCATTGCCACCGTTTTCTTGCCCTTGCCTTCTTCTCCTTTCACGTTCTGTCTTTCCTGCCCTCCCTCTCCTCCCTCCTTATGCCCTTGTCACAGAAGAGGAGAGTGATACAGGCGTCTCCCGTGGTTACAGCAACCTTGTCAGAGGCCCACAGAATGGATAATCCCATGGAAAATAAGTCAATGAATACATAAAATAATAAAATAATGTCTCCTAGTTAAATCAGGACCTTAATACTACACTGAAATGAAAAAGAGAGAGAGAGAAAGATACATCAGGATGCAAAAATGATACACCTTACATAAACTCCTTCCACACGTCTTGGTTTTGTTACACTGTCCGGGTTCTCCCTTTCATTTCTCTAACCTCAAGATTCCAACATGAATAATAGAGAATGGTCTTTGTGAAGGCTCGGCAGGTGTGCTGAGGATAAAAAGATATTTGTGTCCATAAGTCATAAAGAAATACGCTGTTGCAAAATATATATATATATATATATATATATATATATTGGGAAGGTTAGCCTCAGTGCATTGCAATGCAGTAGGGGAGTACTTCAAGCATGCACACATACACACACACACTGTTCATCAAGCATAATAAGTCAAATAGTGACTTGATTCTATGCAATGTTTAACACCTGTATGTTTCAAATAGAGGTTTGCTCCAATACCTCTAAGTTAGAAAATGTGAAACACAGCAGAATGTTGCTTGTGAACGCAGCTCTATCTGCTGCTATCGCCGCCGCTGCAGCCGAAAATGTCACTTCCAGGTTTCAGCTTTTATGTCCCGTTTTATGTGCTGCTAGTAAACATAAGTCCTGACAGTGATATTGTGTCAGAGGTAAGTGCAGCAGGCTACTCCTGTCTACCCCGGCGTGTTACGGCTGTCGTTTTATTAATATTCACATTTGCTGAAATTATCACGAAAAAGAGAAGATGGAAAATCTGATTCTCTATCGTAAATCCTCAGTGAGGAGTGCTGTAGTGGTAAACGAGAGCACATTACTGGAGTACATCGCTCAGTGAAACAGTTTTGTTGGTTTCACTGTTAAATCAGAACAGAACACTTGGCTTGTTCTCCAGAGCCGGGAAGCACGTCGTGTCAGTGTGACTCGGCTTGTACCAAAATGACTTAGGAAACAAATTTTGGAGCAACCTTGTATGGCAGCAGGTATTGCTCTCTGTGTGCATCATGTCAACAATGGAAAAGCACACCGTACGTAGGCGGCTCTGTGAAAATACAATACCCATTTTGTCATTTTGGACAGTAATTACACAGCTCGAAACCGTCCCCTTCATGGAGGCCATTTAGCGAAGGGAATTTGGCATAGAACAAAAGACTTGAAGTTTTCCCTTGAACTGGAGAACAAAAAGCTTTCGTGCCGGGGCAATGAGGCTAGTCCGAACAAACACAACAGCAACCATCTCTGGGTTAAGTGCATAAACGTGTACTGCTAGGTGGCTTACCTCTGATTTGCTGTAGTTTCTGTCAATAATACCAAGAACACCTACAGTACAGTATAATAAATACAACATTTTGGCACTCATCATATGTGGTAAACCTGATCCACCTGGTGCTTCATGCAGATTAAAACAAATGGATGAATGAATGATACAGGCCAAATTCAGCTTGAGACCAAATCCAAATAGTATTTCCTAAATGTCAAAATGACATCTGTGTCAATGGGAAAATATCATTTTTTTCCTCTCGATTCCTGGGAAATCGACTTTGTGAGAGATTTAAGTTTACTGCAGTAACAAAATGCAACAGCAGAAAGCCCCATGCGGTGCCTGTTTGTCCTGTTTTGTCTCTGTCCCATCCAGACCCCATGCTGATGTAAGTCCTGCGCTTTACCAAGGCAGCCTGTCGTTTTTTATGATGAAGCCAGATGAGATTTAGAGGGGGATCTGAAGAGAGGCGGGAAGAGGGATGGATTTTTCTCCTCTGACACCCCAGTGGAGGAACTACAGCGTCCGATTTTCATTTCAGAGAAAAAACTCCTGGGAGTCTGAGTTATGGACGTGACAACAAACTCTGTTTTACTGTCCATGATGTGCTCTGTTTGTCCATCTTGCTCTGTGTTTTTATGATGCTTTTCTCTCTGTCTGTGTGTCTGGCCGACTGCTTGGTCGTCTGTTTGTGGATCTGTTCTGTGTGTCTGTCTGCCTCTGTATAAGTCTTACAGTCATTCTTTCATCCTGGCCCTATGTTATTTTTGTGTATAATAATGGATGAGATGTTGAATCCCCTGGCCAACGTGACGCATTCACATGATCTATCCATCTGCTGTTTGGTACCACCATCTCCCTTCCCTCTGTGGTGATAGTATTGAATGTACTTTGTGCCTCAGAATTGCCTTTACATCCGTGGTGTCATTAAACGCCTCTGTTGGCAGATCATTTGGTTTGTTCATTATGGGGAATAGTTTTATGAGCTGTCCCCTGGCTGGGGCAATCGTCAGGGTATGTAGAGGTTGTGATACATGTAGATAATTATCTAGCAACGGTCATCTCTCAGATGGTCAATAATAATATGACATTAGGCTGATGGAGTGGAGGTATATACTGTGTTATTGCAACCCTAGGGACATGCATGAGACCATATACCTATACCGCCACGTTTCATGAGGTGGAGCACAAAGAGGAGGGAGACTGTGTAATGTCATTCCGAGTTGTTTGACGAGGAAGAAGAAAAGGTGGAGGCTGAGAGACGCGAGCTACCGTGGCGGCGGTGGCGAAGGACATAAAACCATATACCCATGTTATGCATCAAGGAGGGAAAAGAGGGAGATTTGGAGAATAAGGAGGGAGATGATGAGAAATGAAGGTGTAATGCTCTACTGGAGCCCCGGGGACAGACATACTTTAATAACATATACTGTGTTAAAGTTCCTCTGTTATATAAGGATGAAGAGTGGCGGTAATGCACACCCTAGGGACATTGAGGAAGAAACTATACTTTCTTCACAAAAGCTTGATTATATTTGTTATGTTGTGTTGAACGTATCACTGATCTTGTACTGCAGGAAGAAAAGTAGGAGAGGGAAAATGGGGAGGAGGAGAAATATGGGGAGGAGGAAGATGGGGATGATGATGGGGATTGGAAGGAAGATATGAAACGTGCACAATATACTACTATAAATAATACACAATACAATATACTCTTTATCTACTTTATTAGGTACACACAGCTTGTAGCTTCAGAACAGTCTGAATTCTCCCAGGCCTGGATTCAACAAGGTGCTGGAAACATCCCACGTGGATCATGGATCTATGCTGACTTAATACCTTCACAAAGTTCTTGCAGATTTCCCAGCAGAACATGCTGAACATCCTATTCCACTTTATCCCATAGGTGCCCTATTGGGTTGAGATCTATTGGGTTGAGATTTGGGGACTGTGCAGGCCACCAGAGTAAACTAAATTCACTGCCATGTTCCTGGAACATGACATCGAGATGATCTATGACACGGTACATTATACTGCAGAATGTATTTTTCGACGGTGGCCATGAAGGGATGCACCCCAACAACAGTTTTAGGTACCATGTGGCATTCAAAAGATGCTCCATTGGTACGAACAGTCCCCACCACCGCTACCAGCCTGTACTGTTGACATCAGGCAGGATGGATCCATGGATTCCGGCTGTTCGGACCCCGCCGTCACCACGTCACAACAGAAACCAGGATTCCTTGGTCCAGGTGACATTTTTCAACTGTTCATTTGTCCAGTTTTGGTGATCAGGTCCCCACTGTAGCCTCATCTTCTTCTTCATTTCTTAGCTGACAGAAAGTGGAACCTGTTATGCTCTCCTGCTGCTATAGCCCATGCTTCAAGGTTTGATGAGTGTTTGTGCACCACACTGTAGAACTGTATGGTTATTTGTCTACTTATTAGCTTCAATGCATCTTGCCATTCTCCTCTGACCTCTCTCATCAATCAGGCATTTTCTCCCGCAGGGCCTTATTGGAGGTTTATTGTTTATCGGACCGTTCTCGGTTAAATGTAGACACTGTAATGTGTGAATATCCCAGGAGGGAGGTTGTTTCCGAGATGCTGGAATCGACGCGCCCAAGCATCAAAGGTCATCCAAAGTCGCTGCAATGTTAGGTCCGCATGCTTCATTCACATGCACCTCACTGTCTGTAAGACTGAGCTAATTGCGTGAACGGGCGGGTGAACCTGATAGAACGGATAATGAATGTAATCCCCGGTTTGCGGTTTGATTGCTAGGAGGTGTGGTTAGATTTTACGCAAAGCGGTGTAAAATGCTGTACGATAAAATGATTGGAAATCATGTCCTCGAGTGGCTTTATCGTGTTTTGTTTTACCATCACAAGTAAAAGAAAAAAAAAGTTTAGAGAGTATTTTACAGTGGCTTTGAATGTGACGCAGCCAATCAGAACTGAGGGCTGTCCCGTTTTTTAATACACTACTAGAGCTTTGGGAACAAAACAAGAAACAAACATTCCTATGCCATGTCATGTGAAAATGAGTTGAAGGGAGACAAGGCGGAGAGCGGAGGTGTTTATTACACCATGGCAGCCTTTGACACAGTTAATGCTGCTGTGTTTCAAGGAGATTAGGAAAATGATGGGATGGGTAATTGGAAGAGACCAGGAAGGAGGAAAGGGAAGGAGAGTAGTGAAGAAATAAGGGAGCAGGGGAGGAAGAGAGGAAGAGATAATAGTCTCCGAAGGGCTGAATGTGACCATCAAATACATCGTTATTATTGATTTTGCTGTTGGTCATTGTTGTGGTCTTGTATTGAGATCAAAGGGCAAGTGTGTGGAATTGGTCCACGCTGCATGCACACATACACAATATCACCCGTAGAGAAATGCATGCACACACACACACACACACACACACGGACAATCGCATGTAATACACACACACGCACGAGGTAGAATGCACAAACACATGAAACACATAAAATACCGCCATGCAGGTATTCGTAGACATATACAGGCATGCTCTCTCTATTCCATGACCGATGTCCAGCCATCCGGCCAAGGGGTCATTGGTCCAGTAGACGATAATTCTATTTGTGGTGTTACAGAAGCAGTAAATGAGCTCTTAGGGACTGCGAGAAACATATAGAAATCAACCAGAGCATCTGGTCCTGTGTGTGTGTGTGTGTGTGTGTGTGTGTGTGTGTGTAATTAGTAAAAAGTCATGGTTACGAGTATTCAATGTTTTTGGAACTCCCAGGTTTTTAAAGTATTAATTTGCGGTTTTGGTAATTTCTCTCTCTCTCTCTCTCTCTCTCTCTCTCTCTCTCTCTCTCTCTCTCTCTCTCTCTCTCTCTCTCTCTCTCTCTCTCTCTCTCTCTCTCTCTCTCTCTCTCTCTCTCTCTCTCTCTCTCTCTCTCTCTCTCTCTCCTAGCCAGTCAGTTAATTTAATCGGTAAGATGGAAGGGGTTGCTTCCTGTGGGAGAACATGTGCTAATGTGTGTGTGTGTGTGTGTATATTAGTGTGAAAGAGAGAGAGAGATTGTTTGGCGCGTGTGTGTATGTGCACATTTTTGTTTTTGTATTGATGACGTTCATCCATGCATACATGTTAATATGTACAATATCTTCTTGCCAATTGCAGCACCACATTGTGGCATGGGATTCATGGCTGTGTTGTGAGTGCATATACCAGCGAGTGCAGTTTGTACTTGTGTAACATTGTCGGGCTTGAGGCTAAAATACTATCAATTAGTCATCAAAACAGTACCAGAAAAATCCAGCTAGCACCTAGTTTAATTTGGGATGTCTCGCTTTCCAAATAATGCCTGGAGCCTGACTTATCTAATTTGTAAGAATATTTTTATTCATTCATTTATTTTACCTGCTTATTCTGCTTCAGGGTCACAAGGGGCCAATCCCAGTGCACATTGAACAGAAGGATAGGAAACATCCTGGACAGAATTGGAGCCTTCACTTTTCAATAAACAGTTTCAAAGCCAACTAATATAATTTTCAATCTGTGGACACTTCCACTTTTTCCTCTTTTGAATCCTTCAAGACAGGTACTCCTGTTACTGCGTTGTCATTTGATAGACTATACCAAATGATTGACATAAATTCTCAGCCATTAAATGCAACCTCAAGCTCTTTTTCATTAACAACATGGCATTAATAGAACTTTTTAAGCAAGGGGTTGATGGAGTGACTGAAATGTCCTTTCAGCGTTTTCGACTGATTTGAAATATGCGAGCATGCGTCTGTGTGTCGCTAAGCCGTATGTTCTATGATCAGGACGGGTCTGAAGCCTCATAACTCTCCATACTAATAAAGACAAGACATGGCACCACGCCTCCTGTCACCATCACTATATCATCCTTACTCTCTGAAGCAATGCACACACACACACACACACACACAAATACGCACATTCTTCGTCATCGTAGTTCTCAGTTCAACAGTGCAGTATTATCTATGTTATTGATTCATTTTCTTTGATCTTCCAAGACACAATGGCTTTATAGGGCAACAGCAAACCCACACAAACCCTCTCTCTCTCTCTCTCTCTCTCTCTCTCTCCCTCCGTTACCATTTCTTTTCACTCTCATCATCCGTCATCTTCTATATCTCATGCCATTGCTGAGATGGTGGGTGTATGTAAAGTGAAGGCTCGCCATATACAGTATACACACACACCACACACACACACACACACACACACACACACACACACACACACACAGAACAGCACATCCGTCTCCGTGCATCTTCATAATGGGTGATGTATGTTTATAATACATCGCTTTATATGATAAATATCACAGAGTTCTCATCGCTGTACGAGGACACGGGGCATACATCAATGGAATTAATTATGTCAGTACATACAGTGCCTTCATCCCGTCATCTGTGTTTCACACGTGATGAATGTCCTCACTTAGGGCCTGATTCAGACCTTGACTTAAACGCTGTGCGGCGGTGCTAAGTCGGTTTATATGTTTATTTATGCAAGCGCTCCAACTCTGGAATTACACATGGGGATAATCGGCCTCCTGCAAGATGTGCACTTGAGGTGATGAAAATATAAATCAACGTGTGTCCACCTTTACATTATGATATGTGGATTCCGACTTTGACTTAAGCCCATTTGTGCACTCCTTCCCTTACACCCAAAGCCTTTAGTATCACTATTGCTCACATCTGATTCATGATGTTAAAGGGGAACTACAGTATTTTTAAATCTGGGCTCTATTTGTACATATTAGTCATTTATACCCCAAAATAGGTACACAAAGTTTTGGAATTGCTCCAGTAAATCGACTCAGTCAGCAGTTGCGAAACAGGCTGCTATGGCTGCAACGTAATCCGTTGGGGCAAGTGTGCGCAATCAAAGTATGTCCATTAAAAGTGCTTGTTTTTGCCACTGACAGGCTCAGATTGTTTTTGGAAGTGTCTGACAACATTACGGAAAGGATCGCTACGGAGATAGACCTTTGTTTAACCAGAAACAGAAGTCTCGCTCAAGGAGAAGTCTCACTCTGAAATCTGAAAGATGAAGTAAGTTCTTGCAGGAAGAGGTTAAACAAATGTTTCTGGTTTATCATATATGCATATCATCATGAAGGTGACCATGCCTTGATTCATTATGTTTGCAGTGGTGGGCAAACGTGTTGCATAAGAAGGTGCCAAATATGGGCAAGACAATTAGCAACTCATTGTTAAATTGCTGGTGTGAAGTTGTATTCCAAGGGAAAAGACAATAGTACCTATTGTCTTTTCCCTTGGAATAAAACTTTGAGTGGAATATATTTGGGAAAAATGATAGATCGCATCCCTCCCAGGTGGATCTTAATACAGGTGCTGGTACTCCTGATGAGAAGCTAGTCAGACAGAACAGGGGAATAATATTAGTCAAATACATTTTGAATACCTGAAAATAATCATTCAAACAAGCAAGCAAACAAAAGAGAATCTGAATATCATATCTTGCAGAGTCCACTCATGAATAAATCAAGCACATCTCAACTAGAGCAAATATGTCTTGCTAGATTTGGATAATACATTTCCCCAGGTCAACCATACAGGGGCCCTCATTAAACCCTATTAAATCCCTGTTAGACCTTTATGTGACACACTTCAATTTGGCCCCTTCCAAAATCATTATGTCCTTTTCCTCTCCCTGCATGCGCTCCCTGCAGCCAGAACTGGGCTCAGTGGCAGAGTGGCATCGCTGTATCGCTGTGTGGGGTTTCAGGTTGTTAAGGAAGGCTATGGCCCCGCTTTGCTCAAAGACTTGTACACACCGTGGGAGATCATTCTTTCTGTAAATAATGCACAGCCCGCTCAACTAAAGTAACTCGGAAGTTAAAATATGAGGCACATATGCGTACACACACACACAAAAGCACACGCAAACATTATTAATACGCTGCCATTTCAGCCAGTCTGGCTCAACAGTTATAAAACTGAAATGTCTCTCCTGAATCATTTATGAAACAGTGGCATCGTGGGAACCATTTGGTCTCAACACACACACAGACACACACACAGTTTTGGCTAAGGACCAGTGTGACTATTTTGGTCCCACTGTTGTGCTGTTTCTTCTTTCAGGCTGTTTCTTGGTCTTTGTTTTAAAGCTGTTATAACTCATAGTTGCCAGGTACATAGTGACAGATCTAACACAACCACAAATCCCAATGTTAAATGTAAGGCCTCATTCAGAAGTACGAAACTACAACAACACAGATTCAAAACATCAAGGTCTTTACATGATCTCGAGCAGTCAATATGCTGTTGGTCATAGCGTGCGTGTGTGTGTGCCAGAGATGTTTCACGACAACACCAACAGGCAAAACAGATTTTTCTTTTTTTTTTCGCAATCCACCATTCTGGTCTGTGTGTGTGTGTGTGTGTGTGTATGCCCTGCTGTTGCTTATGAGGTTCCTGCAGGCATATGAATTTAACCACTCTGCTTTATAAAGCTCTCATATTACGGCAGAGCTTTAAATCTGCACAAATCTCTCTGAGAAGAATGAAAACTAGGAGCGCAATTTATTGCAAACAGGATTTAATTTGCTCATGCATTAAATTGACTCCTGATCCCGCGACACACGGCTTTCTCGATAAAGCAGTGTGCGCTCTTAATTAAGCCAACATGAGGCAAATAAAATAAACCTGTAAAGAATATATTTATATTGGACACCGTTGTCTTAAGTCATCCTAACCCAGATGGAATAATTAAAACTATTTCAATTTGATGGTTTTCTGCCCCCTTTTTCCACCGTTCTTCATCCTTCACATTTGTCCCTGTCTTTATCAGCAAGCAGACTAACGCAATTAGCCTTAGTCAAGAGGGTGGTGAGCTAAGCAGCTGGAAAGATAGAGATACAGAATTCTAACTGGAAGACAGTTTTGTCTTTTTCTTTGAACAGTTCTGCTAGAGATATTATTATTTCCATAAAGAGTAGTCATATTTACAAGACAAGTTTCGGAGATTCGCTCAAGTTTAAAAATGTACTTTTAAACAAGTACTGTATGTGTTCTTTCTGGAATATGCCATTTAGAAAATATCTCACTTCATGCAGTCACTGATGGATCCAGTGCCTGCCCCCATGGCAGATGTGATGGGAAGATATATGCACGGCAGGTCAGTAGAGGGTGGTGCATGGAGGTTAAGGGCTTCTACAATGGCTAGAAAACATGTCTTAACCCATTCTGGAGACATTTTATATCATGCATGCATAGCGCTTTCTTTTGTGAATCGTTAGAAGATTCAAATGTTCTGACTGGTAATGTAGAAAACAGATGTTTTGCTGTGAGAGCAGTTTTTGTTGTTTTTCAACATGTGGTCAGTGAAAAAGTGAAAAAGCTCCCATGCATGTCTAAAAATAATTCCTTACATTCAAAAAGTAATGCATGCACCTTGTGGCATATTTCTTAAAGGTGTGTCGTCCATGTCAGAGTACAGGGCTGTTTGCCATGCAGTTGCTGAACCGTTGGGTAGGAGGCCTATACCAGCTAACAGATTGAGAACGCTGATGAACAGCATGCCTACCTTGAACCTGCAGAGACAAACATTGCAAGGTATGTTTGTGAGTGCAACTGCGGTGTGTGTGTGTGCCTGTGTGTGTCTGTGTGTGTCACACTCCCCTCTCAAGAAATACCAGATGGTAGTAGCACAGCAGAAGGGAAAACTGTGATTATTACAGGATTAGTCTCTGTACCAGTGTATCCGCCAACCTGTGTGTGTGTGTGTGTGTGTGTGTGTGTGTCTGAGTGTCTCACAGAGAGAGATGAAGAGATGAGTCTGACAGACTAAGACGTCACACATTTTGCAGTCTGCCTTCAAATAGGTTTGTGAAGTGTACCTGAAGAATATGTAATGCTTCTCTTGCCCTTCCATCTCTGTCCCTCTCACTCATCCATATGTATCATATGCATTCCTGGTTATTTGGATCTGTTTCTTTTTTTTAAGTGACATTTATTTTTAAGTTGAAACCAAGCTTCATCTCCTTTGATGCTACTTCTCAAGCTCCACATATATTTTCATATTAAATGATGTCTGTTAAAAGCTTGTCAGGTTCAAGAAAAATCAGTGTGTTTATTAGAGCAAAGCAAGCGGCCATATTTCATTCAATGTGAAATCTGCTGGTTATAGAAGTCTTATAGAGTGATAGGAAGAGTTGTATAAACAGTCATTCATTCATAAGCTCTCTAATAGACTTTTTGGACATTTATTTTAAAGTGTTGGTTGTTATTTTCAGATTCAGAAAATGTCATTTTAAACCAAACATCAGTGGATGAAACTACATTTGGCAGCACATTAGTTAAGCCATGTTTGGAACCACATTAAGTACATTTTAGTTCCCTTTGACTCAGACCTAATGGAAACCATCATGTTGGGACCGACTGAAAACAAGTTGTCCTCACCCATAGTTTAGGCCACACCAACATTTATCTAACCAATGATTGTCTCTCTACCGTTGTCTCGGTAGGAACTGCTAATGAAAATGAATGCAATCCAATTAATATATCAAGTGATTTAACGGTATGGGATGTACAATAAAGCTACGCTAGCTCCTTTCACCCTCAGGGATAATATCATATTATTATCATTAGTGAAGCGATATTGTATAACTACCTCATAAAACATCCCACACACATATACACTTGCACTTGTAGAAAAGTACACACACACACACACACACACACACACACAGCATACGTGCACATGACACACATGCACATGACGCATACACATGAACACACACACACACACACACACACAGACAGCAGATAAGGATCTAATGAGGCACAGTGAGAGAAACTGATTATGAGAATCCAATGTGGGTATTTACTTTCTTCAGCCTTGTGTGGAACTTCATTAGACCACAGATGAGATATTCAGATTCAGCTGCAGACAGATAAGAACCAAGAGCCCAACACTGCATCAGCATCCTTGCGGTGCACTTATGCACCAAAAATGGGGATAGCATTTTATTAACGATTGCCACAATTAAGCGATTAAAGATTAAAAGAGGCAATAAAGTGTCTTATTTCTACCCGGGGGTCATTAAAACAAATACGGTTGCGGTGAATGACAAAGGCGATATCACAGAGGTGGAAGAGGGATGTGTGAGAACTGGGTTGTGGGTGAATTAATGCAAAGTTACAGTAAAATAGAGGTGGAAGTGAAGTGGAGTTGAGGAATATATAGTGAGATAGAGCGAGGTATGGACATAAGGAGGGAGGGACGAAAAGCTAAAGAAAGGATTAGCCATGCAGCGAACCGGAGAAGTTGAATGGGTAATGAAGGAGACAGGCCAGTAATGCATGAGAATAGGACGGAGGGGCTTAGCAGGATTCGTGCAGTGCATTGATTACCTCTATCTGTCATTAGCTATAGCCCCTATACCCGGAGGGTTGGAGAGGGTAGAGGAAGAGAGGAGGCAGAGTGGGAGAGAGAGAGAGAGAGAGAGGGATGAGGAATTGCAGGAATTGCAATACGGGCCGACATGAAAATAAGTTCTAAAAACCATCACGTTTTAATATGTGTGCTTGTGTATGAGTGCCAGCGTATATAGGAGCATATGTCGCTGTCACGTGACCGCAGGCATGGAATGCGTGCGTGCATGCGCTTCCGTGTGCACGTGTGTACAAGCGGCTCATGCGACACCCTGCGGATTTTATGGGACGTTGGGCCAATTTGATGCTTATAATTGTTACTTTATTGGGCCCATAAAATAGTCAGTGTCATAGTCACACACACTGCAGCCGTAAAGAGAGCAGATGTGCTTTGCTGGTCGGCCTCACCTGCTTTGTGGACTGGAAAATGGACCAGTGAATTCCACTGCTTCAATGTCACTGTATCTGTCTAGACGAGTGGAGGCCTGAGCCAGACTGCTGATGAAAGTTAGGATGAAGACGAGCTCTGTGTGTGTGTGTGTGTGTGTGTATGATCCCAGTCTGCACACCACTGACACCAAGCTCAAAATAGAAAACCAGCAAAGGAGAAATGGTAAAGCGATAATAAAGTTATTGATTGGGCTGTTACATTTTGTTTTTAGTTATTCGAATGAACTGAGAACATTGTTAATAAAACAGCCCCAAATGAGTATCTCTCCTATCAAACACAGTAATAGAGGAGATTAAGTCTTTTATTATACCTAGGGGGGGATTTGTAATGCAGCCAGCAATCAAGGTATAAAACTGTCCTAGTTTAGTTCCTTTAACAATTTTTAGAATACATTACACGAGAGAATATTCATTTTAAATGTATCAGGGATAATGAATTAAAGTCACAAACTGTTGTCCTATACATGTAAGTCAGGGGGAGGAGCTTCAGGAGTTTGCCGGGCTAGTTGTCTCAAATTTCCACTTTTGTTAGCCCTGTTTGTAGCCCAATTTTGATGCTTAATATGCAAAATGTGTTGCGTGTATAGACAATAGTAGAAATTACAGTACAAATACACATTATATAATATATACCACCAAACCCATACCTGAAAGGTAAGTGGTGGCTTAGTTTGGAAGTGTAAAAATGAATCAGGACAGATTAGAGACTAAAATGTAGAACAGTAACTATATCATCCATATTAGTTTATGAGTATGAGTTTTGAGTTTTATCTTAATTCGATCTTCAGTAGTGTAGTTCAGTAGTTTCTCCAAATGGATTTAAAAAAATGAAAATAGAGTGTGCACTGCATTGCTCCCATTTGCTCATTTATTCATTACTGCCTTGTGTGACGTTTCGAGCTATCATGCTCTTCATCAGACTGGCCTCATTCTTGTTTGGGCAGAGGTGCTGCAATATAAGTTAGATACCTTTAAATTACACTATTGGTTTCTTGTTGTTGTTGCTATTGCGATTCACTCACAGGAATTTGTACCTTCTGCCGACTGAGTGCAAAGTGGACATACCACCATGTCTGATTGGTGTACTAAGTAACCTAACCACCCACAAGTGTGGAGGAAACACTTAACCCAACCCCCCTGTATTTTTGCCATTGTCAGTGTGAAAGAAGCGATGAAATTAGTTGGATCGCATTTAGTTAGTACCTCCTTAAATGTCTATTTACGTCTTAGCAAATCTCATTCGTTTGACGGACAAGTGTTCTTTGCAGCCTGACATACAAAGACAGGGGTGAGCATGCCCAAAAAGACCCACTACCCATGTAAGTAATATATGCTCTATAGCCTTTTGTGATTGATTATGTATCTTAATGATTGATCTTAATGATTCATACACATAAACACATATAAACAAACATGTACTTACCGGAGTATTTTCCACCAAGTGAGCACCCGTTGGAACTGAGTTGACTGATTCTAATATCCTCTTATTATACTCCTGTCTGTGAAAAGTTGAAAAAACTGTAGACGTGCCCTCTTATAGCAAGGAGTAGGTGGTGGCCATTTTCTGCTCCGACTCTTGTGGTGAGCCAGCTTAATCTCCCAGCATGCTCTAGTGCCCCAGCGGGGGTCCTCCACTCTGCTGAGAGAAGTGGCCAGTGAGCTGCCCGTTGCCCAGCGACTCAGGAACTGTATGAAGTGTCTGACTATTTGTGCTTGTGTATGTGTGTTTGGTACGGCTTGAGTGCCAGGATCAAATTAAACCACACAGACAGAGCTAATGAAGAATTCAGAGGGACCTGAGCTGTTCCAGGGCAATGACACACACACACACACACACACACACACACACACACACGTACACAGACAGACAGAAACACACACGTACACACACACTCTGAGCCGTAGTCCCACAGCTTGGGCCTATCTTGGAAAGGTTGTTTAATGAATTCTCAGAGAGGAGCCTTTTTAGGAAGATGTTGCGTTTGCTGCAGTAAATGAATTAGCTAGACAGCATAGCCAGCATGCACACAGACATCCACTAAGCTCCCATCTGGCTGGCACTTTACATCGAGGCCTATCTGAACAGATCCAGTGGAACCAGGCTATTGGTGTTTGTGTGTATGTGTGTGTGTGGTAGATTGATGTTACACAATTGAATAGCAATTCACCTAGCATTAAGATACTTAGAATTCTTTTATGCTCTGAATAATTCAGTATGGACATTTAAAAAGGGTTAAGAGTTAGATAAAGAGCATTGTATTTATCATGGATGATTAAAAAGGAATTAAAAAAACTGGTTAAAAAGTGTGCTATATTTAAACTGGATAAGACAGACATCTAAAATGCCATACTTACCTCATGAACAGGACTCCATAATCAATTTGTTATGCCTACACTCTCAGAAAAAAGGGTACAATTGTGAACCCTTTTTTCTGAGAGTGTAGGGAGATTTGACTTTTGATTGGCTAGTAATGCCTAATAGTACGCTGAAGGGGGAGCTCCTGTGGCTGTTTCATTCTCGATAAAGCTTCCTGAAAGTGAACATAACAACATGAGAGTAAATGTGACGAAAATGCATTTCGTGCCACAAAATGAATTTCATGGACAAAACTCACCGGGGTAACATTTGGCGCCCCATACAATGAGGGATACAGTTATTTAGAGAGACATAACCAAAGGTTGTACAGTGCTCATAGTTGTGTAAATCATTAATTTGGTGATTGAGTTAATAAAATCAATGTTACAATTTCACAGAACAATGTCTCAAGCATCATGTTGGCCGTGATGAACACAGAATGACGTTACAAGATGAAAGCCCACAGACACGTGTTTTGGATATTAACTCTGCACTCGGCTACTGCATCAGAAGTCATTGTGCACGTTAAATCAAACAACATCAAACCACAGCAATCGGAATCACTGAAGGACTATCTAAAAATGATTGTGTTATTGGTGATTTTAACATCCAAAATGATGATTCATCGAATGGCCTTGCGCCTCTGATCACCGATGTATTGTGTTTAAATCTGCTTTTCAAGCTCATGCGGGTGAAGTGCTCAAAAATGTTCCTATCTGTTTGCAAATTCTGGTAATATTTTGGCTCAGCTATCTCACACAAATGATCTGCTAAATTGTTTCAATTACAGTATATTTGTTCTTAAGCCTTAGAGGCTATAGCTCCACTTAAAACTAGATCCGAATCTATCACTATATGTCACTATTTGCCCTTGGATTAACAAAAACATCCGATGCCTAAAAATGAATTGTAGAAGTGTTTGTGAAGGAGTTATTATCTTATCCTTAAAAAAAATTAAGGATGCAAGAGTAATCTATTTTTCTGAGCTAATCTCTACCAATCGGCACAATCTTATTTAGAACTGTTGATCGCCTTGTGAACCCTGCTCCCCCTGGTGTCTCTGTTTCCTCATGCTGACTCTTTTTAACCTTCTTTTAAGATAAGATTGAGGACATCAGGTCAAAGATTTCCTACCCAATTTTATTTACTGGCATATCCTGTCCTCATCTAGAACTAATGGACACCATTTTGCACATGAGACTGTCTTCCATCCCCCTTGACATCATATCAACACTGTAGGACCTAACTTGTTGTATTTATGCTGATATGCTGATGCAGGTGAGTGCTCAGTATTAGTGCTGCTTGACCTTAGTGTGGCCTTCAATACTATAGAACTTGTGTCCATTGATGGCTATTTCTCCTCTCAGTCCTTGATCACATGTGGTGTGCCAGAAGGCTCAATTCTTGGATCAATTTTATTCTCTCTGCTCCCTGCTGCTTTAGGTCACTGTAGCATAGCACCTCCTTTCATTGTTATGCCGATGATACCCAGCTGTACCTCTCAGTCAAGCCAAGTGAACTTAATAAATTGGCCTCTCTGCATAGTTGTTTATCAGATGTCAAGGACTGGATGTCAAAAACATTTATACAATTGAATTTAGACACAACTGAAGTCCTTGTTATAGGCCCTGAGTATAGTATATCCAGGCTTCAGCCTGCCCTTGGTCCAGAAAATCAATATATTAAGCCTGTCTCCAAGAATTTAGGAGTCTTTTTTGACCCGAACCTTAACTTTGAGCAACATACAAAAAAGCTTGTCCAGTCATACTTTTTTCATCACAGAAACATCACAAAAGTTAGATATGTCGAACATCAGCGATACAGAGAGGATTACATGTTTTAATCCTGCCTTGACTACTGCAATGCCCTGTTTACCTGCCTTAACCAAAAAGAGGTAGAATGCCACCAGTGAGTTCAAAATGCTGCAGCATGGCTTTTAATTTAAACTATGTCTGTTTTAGAATTGATTTTAAGGTTTTACTTATTGTTTTTAAGGCCTTGCATGGCCAGAACCTAAGTTATCTTTCTGAGCTTTCGATCCCTTATTAGCTTACAGGCAGCTTGAGATCCTCAACAGGGCCCTTCTGACTGTTCCTTTGTCCATGTTAAAGACTAAAGGTGACCAGGCTTTTGCTGTCAGTGTGTTGGAATGAGGGTCAGTATCATCTTTTAATAGCCAAATATCACAAAAAGGCCTTACAATAAAATTTAGTTTTAAGAAGTGATTTAAATATTTGATCCTCATATTGTCTGATATTTATTTATTCCTTAGGTTCTATCCATCGCGGGAGAGATCCAGTTGTAAATAGGTAATTCATTGAAGAATTTGTATATTGTGGTTTGATATTTTTAATTGGATCATTTTGATGTGTTGTGTTATTTGTTGGTTTGTAAAGATTGCTTATTAATGAGGCATTAGTTATGCATTTTTGCAAGTCATTCAGATTTATTTGGATATCATTTTACAAGACACAAGTGAAAAAATATTGTTTGTGGATACTGAAATATGTGTGGATCATGGTACATTTGTGGCTTGTCTCCTGTGGGTTACGAATTGTCTCCTTGGGTTACGTATATTCAAGTCCAATAAAAACCTCCATATATTACTCTCTGTTTTTTCACTTTCTGTCTGTCATTGGATTTTTGTATTTGTCTCCCAATGTCTCTCCCAATGTCTCTCTCAGCCTCGGTGTGCTCTCCCTGTCTGTTTCTCTCTTCTGTCTATTTTTGCTTTTTGGCTGTGTCTACTGTGTCTTTTTCACTCCATTTTACTCAGAAAGTTAGTTGGGCTGTGAGAAAGTCACCAGTTACAATCTCCAGATCAGCTGGAAACATCTGGATGAGAGTAATGCTATCCCCTTCTTCAGTAACTACCACAGATGTGCCCTTGAAGAAGGTACATTATCTCCAGTTGCTCTGAGTGGAGCTGCTCAGTGGCCAGGACTGAGGAAGGCCAGTTGACTTATAGCAGGATAAGAGTAATATGATTACAGGATTTTATTATTTTACAGTTACTGACAAATGCAGTAATGACATTACAATTACTTTAAGTGAATTACTCATTAAAAGTCAGATAGTGAGGTTATAGATACCAGCATCACGGCTCCATCAGATATCCAGAAGGGTTAGATCTTCAGCCCGGGGTTTCCTGTCTCCTACCTGCCCCAGAGAGCTTCACACTCTCGTTGGATACCTCTTGGAGTCCAAGCCAAACCTATACTCACGCACATTTTCTCATGTTGTTAATACATTTTTATAATTGTGATCCTATAGCCTCTCGTGATTGAACTATGTTTGTCTTCCAGTGAAAGAGGGAAGGACAATGGAGACAACAAAGAGCACTGGACCGACAGCAGGCACGCTGACCTGTCCTGACGGAGGCAGCTGGGGAGCTGACCTGGAGAGCTGGAAAGCTGACCGAGGACTGGCAGCTTTGGAGCTCCGCAGCTGACCTGATGGGACTGACAGCAGGCGTACCGAACGGGAGAGGCTGAGCTGGAAAGCGGCAGTCGACCAGTTAAATTTGTATTGTAGCAGCAAATACAACAGAACAGAACTCTCCTCTCCATGCCTGGGTCTCTGCCTGTTGTGGCCCCGGAGGTAGCGAGTCCGCTACATACTAGCTTTCCATATTCCAGTGGAATGTGTTACTTATTGCAATGTGCTAGACAGTCATCTTCTCAATCCTGTCAGTGGAAAGCATCAGAAGTCTGTGGTTGTACTGGGCAGCTCCCCCTTGTGAACAACTTTATGGCTGTGGAGTAGGGAATTACTGAAAAACGTATTTCATCTCTCTCTTTCATATCCCTTAATTTTGTTCTCAGCCCAGTCCTGACAGATGATTACAAACACCGTCTGCATTGTGTCACTGTTTACTGAAAGTATATGTGTGTGTCGAACTTTTAAAATCTCACCCTCCCTGGCTCAATGATAGTACTAGAGCCATAAGGAGAGAGTGCAGAAATGCTAAGCGAAAATGGAAGAAAGACAGACTCCAAGTGCATTACAAACTTTTAAGACCTTTTAATCAAATACCAGCAGGCGGTTAAGGATGTAAAGGCAAAATATTTCTCTGATAGCATTGCCAAGCGCAGTCATAACTCACGAGTCCTCACGGGTGTGTATGTGTGCATGAATCTGTTTGAGGTTGCAGGTGTATGTGTGTCTGCATATGACCATGTGTGTATATGTCAGATTCAAGACCAACAATGTTCTAGAGAACCAGTTCCTGCAACACCTACTCAGTGACTGGTCAAGACCTGTAAGATCTGCAGACCAAGCCTCTGAGCAAATTCTCAAAGTAAGCAAGTAAACATCCAGACACCCCCCCTCTATTTACACAAAATGGTTTAGTCTTGCCCATGCGGCACTTGCTAGTCCAGTGAAGACAGACGCAGTGTGGCATCATGTCTCCTAAAACAAAAGTCAGAGAGAGAGAACACAATTTTTCACAAAGAAAGGTGAGTTTATCAGTCCGTGAGTGGTGCAAATGAAACTGTTCGCTAACTCCTTAGACTGTGAAATGCTAGCCAGCTAGTATACTCCATCATATCCTCACATAAAAAAAATCTGTGAGTATTCAACACAGGGTAACTTTTCAACGAAATCAAATGTACATGGTGCCAGGCCCAGCAGATTCATCAGCTGCAGTACCCCTGTCACGCCAGAGCCCCCCGATGATCCGGTCCCAACTGAAGGAGGTGAGCAGCACTGTGTTGAATGACAGTTGACAGTTGAATGTCAATTACTATTGCTCTTGACTGTCACTTTCCTGCTCAGTCCTTCCCGCTACCTCTTCCAGGTCAGCTTCTGGCCCCAAAGCTAGCAGGACAGCTTTCCAGCTGCCCATTCAGGTCGGCTGTCATGCTGCCGGTCCAGTTTATTTCCGCTCCTTTTACCGCCTCTCCCTTCTCCTCCACTGAAACACAAACACACATTTAAACTTTCCCGGCTGCCCTTGGCCAGTCAGCTGTAATTGGCCACAGCCGGTGCCGGATGCAGGGCGAACCAACGCACTAGCTTGATTCATCAGCCCCCACGTCAAACCTTGGTTCAAGTAAATAATAAATAAATTGGATTTCTCATTTTGAAAGGCTCCCAACACCAAATCTAAGGCAGATAGAAGATGGAAAAGTGGATTACAATATCCAATATCCAAGAATTATGCTGCAGGAACAGGAATATCCTCAAAGAGCTCAGTAAATCAACTTAACTTGTCATTTAGTTTATATGAGCAGTGCGGTGTGGTTGAATGAAAGACAATGTAAAAATTAGATCAGCATTTCCCAACCTTTTTCCATCTGTGGCACACTTTACAAATTTACAGAATCTCATGGCACACCACTCCCATAAACACTCTGCAGCAACCCCCCCATACACGCGCGTGCACACACACACACACACACACACACACACACACTCTGCTTAATGGTCAAGTAAATATGACTTACTGTCAATGGGAAACCTGAGCTTGTGATGATGCACACAATGTATTTATACTGGCAGGAATGGATGAGAGACAGACGGGGCAGAAGGAGTTAGGGTGAAACGTCCCCACACTATTTCCACCACCATGTTTGACTGTAGGTTTTATGCACTGTTGCATTAACCTCTCATGTGGCCGCCTCCGCACATAAGCTCTCTGATTGCGACTGTAAAGTTCAAATTTTGATTCATTTGTAAACGAGACTTTCTTCCAGTCATTCACCAGTGAAGCAGTTCTTGGTAGTATAGATACATACTGTATCCACTATGTGAGAGAGGGTGTGACTCTGTGTATTATTTCATCTCCTCCTCATCTCTTCTCTCCACTCCACCATCCCTCAGTATAAATATTCATCTAGCAATATACCTTAGATGTGTGAGATACAGTACACTGGCCTCAGCCAGCCGTCTTCATTAGTGTTATCACGCTTGGCTTTCACCAGTCAACCCTCTTCTCTACTCTAATCTGCTCTCTTTCTCCCTGCATTGCCCCACTCCACTGCCACCCCTAGTGCAGACAAGGGGCTCAGTAACAAATTGCTATAATAAAAGAGATTATAAAAGAGTGCTCCATGTTTTAGAATATACAGTGGGCTATTTTTCTAGGAAATAATCTGTTATACTCCTTCTCTGTTTTGGCCTATCCCCCTCTCTCTCCATCTCTCTCTCTCTCTCTCTCTCCATCTCTCTCTGTTTCTCATCACTGTTTGCAGGTTTTATGGGTCTGAATGTTGATGACAGTTGGGACTGTGGCTGAGGGCCAAGAGCAGGGAGGTATGAAGAGATGGAGGGAGGAGCGGTAGGTGGCGAGAGGGGCAGAGATTTGCAAACAAATTTAATAACTAGCCTGCAGAATGGAATCACTTTGCTTAGCTTTAGAATTGCTCACCTCACTGAAAGAGAGCGAGAGAGTGGGATATTGAAGAAAGAGAGAGTGAGGATGGGGGTGGAGAGGGGGAATAAATGCTGCATTAAAGGACTGGAGAAAAATTGAAATGTGTCACATCAATTTCAGCTGCTGCAGTTATCAGGCTGTTAGGTATACACACGAACGCTTGGGTGAGAGAGAGAGAGAGGGGGGGGGGGGGGGGGGGGACTGGAAATTATGGAAAGGGAGATGGAGGCAAAAGATGACACAAAAAGATCAGGAGAGAGAGATGGAAAGCAGGAGGCAGAGAGAAAGATAGAAAGGTAGAGGCGAGAGATAGATGGGGCAAGTGATGGAGGCAGAAGAGTTTAAAATGTTGGAGCTGCTCGTGCTCCTGCTGTGTTCATGCAGAAGCAACTGAGGAAAGAGCTCATCAAAATATGAAGAACGTAATGAAAATGCTTGGATTCTGCTACTTTTGTGAATTAAAATAAAAACCTTGTATGAAAGGCTCTTAAACAAGCCTCATATTCAGATTGATTGATTCTCCAAGTCATTATGATAGTCTTGTTGTCTCAATGCTGCAGCAACAAAAGAAGGTTGCCATCAGTGTCTTTCTTCATAACACTTATTTTGCATTTTAGTTGACATTCAAAAGCCTTTCAAAATAAAATTAGACATACAAGATGTTCTAGATTATGTTTGCATATCCTTCTCCTTAACCTTGATTTATCTAGGTCAGGTTTTGCTCTTTTTCACCCATACCAAGCTTGATGTTTATACACACATTCTGCCCATCACAGGGGGGAGTTAAATGCCGTGCTCAAGGCAACCTAGAGGGTTGTTTTTTTATGTGTGTGTACTTACCCAGCCCAGATTTGAGCCTGTGACCTTTCAGTCACAAAGTCCTTCTAAACTTTAGGGCACTGCCGCCCCCCGAGGCTACCAACCATCCAACATTTTTCAAAATGTTTACACATAAATTCACTCCAGAGTTCAGTACATGATAGCTATGACTGAATGCCTCACATATTTTGACAGAAAACTGTGAAAGTGAAAAAGTACCAAAACATTTTTTCATTTGTGTGTTCATTTGTGTGTCTGGTTATTGTGTGAGTGTGTGTGTATGAGTGTCCATGCATATGTGTGTTTGTGACAAATACAATTTTGCCCTGTAACAAACCATAGTCTTTGGTGCTTTAAAGGCATTTAATGTTGTGTTCCCAACAGACTGCTGGTTTGAGGCACTCACACTTTGATTGATTACCCGTTTTTGTTTTGTTTCTCACAGGTACATGCAAAAAATATACTGCCGTATTCAAAGGCTTAACCTGACCTAACCTCAGAGTGTACTTGTGGACGATATAGGACGGCTAACCGTCTGGGTTATACATCATCTGTATGGTGTCTGTTTGTGCACAGTATGTCTCCAATATGAATGAAGTAGAAGGTCTGGGCGGAATATGAGTTTCAACTGAGCTCATACAGAATGTTGTGTTTGGCATCACAGCTAATAACCCTACATAGAGATATAAATTTGGTTAAACTTCATCTTTGTTTTGTTTATGACGTAGTAAGACATTGGGTAGTAACACAAAGTTCAGTTCTGGGTCAGTTTTAGTACCTTATTTCTTCAAATTCATTCACAGCAAAAATCTCATTGACTAAGGTTGTTTATAGGAAATGTCTTGTAACAGTTATCTCCTGATTATGTTATCTTACATTAGCGATGTGTTTATGTGGTTTTAATAGTTTATGCTTGTCTTGTGAAAAGTGTTGAAGTAAATTAGATTTGACATGACAATTAGGTGAGAGTGGTAGGAAAGTTATCACGAGCCAGCAAATCACAGACGTACAGAAGCCGGCTGGTGTAGCGGTGCGTGTCCGTGTGTGAGAAGAATGACACCATTTATCTTTGCTCTCCATTCGTGATGAAGTGTTCTTCACAACAAACACATCAGGCATGAATGACATCACTAATAACGGTGGAGAGTAATAGTTCACTGCTCAAACAAAATATTTATTCATAACATAAAAATATTGTTGGTAGCCATATATGAATATATTGATATAGATAGATTTCATATTGATTGTTTTTTGCTGTTGTCATGTTGCAGTGCAGTCAGATGTATTCGGTTCAGATGACCCTATTGGTCGTTAAGGAATCTAGAGGCTTGGACCACATCCTGATCATAATTACCCAGAATCCTCAGTAATTATTTCCTGGGCTGCTTCATGACTCCCTCCTGTGTAACTGCGAATAAAGATTATTTTATTGGCCTGGAATTGTGATGCCATTTGATTGGTTGGGGATGGTGATAGTGTCACTACCCTGGTTAATTGCTGCTCTGAAATCATTTTAATAAGAACAAATGCCCTTAGTGGGTTCTCACACATACAGACTGAGATGGAGAAAGAGATTGAAATGTTCCTGTTAATGAGATATTAAACTGTTCTCTCTTTCTAATCATTCTCACTAATTACATGCTACAGTCATGAGTGAGGGCGCTACCAAAAGGCCATTTATATGGCGACATACCGAGAGGAGAAATAAAATGGAGGACCTGTTTCTCTGGGGTTCTAGCCAGGCCTTCTGTCACTTTAATGAACAGATAATCTATGAATCACGTTTACATTAAAGATTAGAGTGGCACCTTCAGATGCACATTAGTTTCTTCAACTGATGGCCAATCGATACTTAGTTTGCAAGAGTGACTTTTTATGCTCCCATCAGGATGGATGTATGTGTGTGTACCATTTCTCCACGTTTGTCTTTCAGCATCTTATACTCTCTCTCAAATTGTTTTCTCACTGGTGATGCACAATTGGCACTCTACAGTCAGTGGGCACTTTATTAGGTACACCTTTCTAGGACCCCCCTTTGCCCCCAGAACAGCCTGAATTCTTCGTGGTATGGCTTTGACAAGGTGCTGCAAACATTCGTGAGAGACTCTGGCCCATGTTGACATGATAGCATCACGCAGTTGCTGCAGATTTGTCGTCTGCACATTCATGCTGCGAATCTCCAATTCCACTTCATCCCAAAGGTGCTCTATCGGATTGAGATCTGGTGACTGTGGAGGCCACTGGAGTACACTGAACTCACTGTCATGTTCGTGGAACTAACTTGAGATGACGTGTGCTTAGTGACACGGCGCGTTACTTCCTGCTGGAAGTAGTCATTAGAAATGTGGCCATAAAGGGATGCACATGGTCAGCAACAATACTCAGATAGGCTGTGGCAGTTAAATGATGCTCAATTGGTATTAAGGGGCCTAGTGTGTGCCAAGAAAACATTCCCCACACCATTACCCCACCACCACCAGCCTGAACCGTTGAGGATGGATTAATGTTGTTTACGCCAAATTCTGACCCTACCATCTGCATCGAGACATCGAGACATCGAGCTTCGTCATACCAGGCGTCGTTTTTCCAATCTTCAGCTGTCCAGGTTTGGTGGGCCTGTGCCGACTGTAGCCTCAGCTTCCTGTTCTTAACTGACAGGAGTGGAACCCGGTGTGGTCTTCTGCTGCTGTAGTCCATCCACTTCTAGGTTCGACGTGTCGCGCGTTGAGAGACGATCTTCTGCTTTACCACTGTTGTAACGCGTGGTTATTTGAGTTACTGTCGCCTTCCTGTCAGCTTGAACCCGTCTGGCCGTTCTCCTCTGACCTCTCTCATTAACAAGGCATTCTCTGTGAACTCTAGAGACTGTTTCCAGGAGATCAGCAGTTTCTGAGATACTCAAACCACTTGGGGTACAAAAGACGGAACAATTTATCTTGTCCTGCAAGAGTTTTATGGCTGTTTAAGTGGTTGAACAGATACAACAAGCACACTCCAAGTCATTCAAATATTTTAAATCCTAGCTGAATGTCTTTTCTCAGCTCTGCAATAATTGCTGATGTACAGTATCTGCCGAGATTGAAGTGGCAGAAACACAGTGAAAAGATGATGCCTTGTATCTTAAAATGAGTGATCATGAGTTCACCCAAGGGAATGCAAATTAACATGTCAAACAAGATAGAAGACATCAGTTTGTAGGTGTGATTAATGCACATATCTTAGTGCTTCCATGTGTGTTTTCATGGTAAGAATTGCCAGTAGCACCTATACATGCTTGGGTGTATTATCGATCCCTTATCTCCCTCCCTTCACCGTCTTCCGCCAACTTCTTGTCTTCCCTTTCTTTAAGTTTTGGTCTTCCTTTATTTGACATACCTCTTGCTGTGCTTTACTTCTTACTGAGCTTCAGGTTTTCATTTGAGTCAATAGAGCAGCAGCTGAGATTTTTCTGACCCACCTCTCCCTCTCTCATTCTCTCTTTCTTTCTTTTTTCTTTTTTCTTTTTTATAATCTCCCTCTGTGTAAAGATCAATGGCACAAAGACCTTTCATGGCACACCCCCGTTGCTAGTGTTGCCATATAAGAAAGTGGATATTACCTACATTCAATGGACATGCTGTGTGCGTGCGTGTGTTTTTGTTACATGTCTGACCTCTATGCTGCTGAGTTTATTGACGACCTCAGATGACACCTCTGCCTCTCCTTTGTTGAAGATGAAAAATAGAGAAAGTATATCAAGGGATACACAGTGAGAGAGAGACAAAGAGAGAGAAAGGGCAAGAGAGACAGAAAGAGACCCAAGACATCCTTTTAAAAAGCCATTCAGCTCTTGTATCATTAACCTTCTCCTTAGGTGCACTAGGTGCATGTGAGTCATGCTATACACTGTCTTCAGTCCATTTATAGATCTAAGAACCTGATATGACCCTCTGTTGCGCAAAACTGAAAACCTCCAAAACTCCAGCACACTGTAACTTGCAATTTAGACATGTTATTGAGAAAACACGTTTTGGGTGACCTTGCTCAGGTATGCCATCCTGCGTACAGCGGTATTCACTGTTCTGTCCTCTGACACTCCATATGGCTGGACCACCATGATCATTCAAACCAGATATAAGAAACACATGTACATATGTGTGTCCATCTACAGCCATGTTGCCCTGCTGAATAGTGCTTGAGCAAAGATACTGAACCCCTACAGTACCTGATTAATCATTGTAAGTCGATCTGGATCTTCAGCTTAATGCCTAACATGTAAAATGTATGAAACTCCATCAGCACCTCTCGGTTAGCTTTGGTTAATTACTGTGGAACTCCCATAGCTGTATTCTCCAATGTATCGTACCCCATATGGTCTGTCAACACTTCAACCCTGCTCATGAAGCTAGGCAGCAGGAACCAGTGACATGTTGACGGTGAAATGTCTGACAACTGTCGGTCTGCCTTCACACTTACGCATACTGTACACACATCTTCTCACCCCTTCCCTCCATGTTTGTGTGGTTCACACTTAAGTTGATGAATTTCATGATTGTCATATAAAATGACAATAAACATCTGTGCTGTTCACCTATGATAAGTCTTTGATTGTGTGTGTCTGCATGCTCGTATGTACGTATGCATGTGTGTAAGTATGGTCGTCTAGTCTCACTTATGAATTGAGATCCACACATTTTAGCTGTTTGGATTTCACACTTGGACTATGTTATGTGCACATTGAGGATTTGGAACGTACTTTGGCTTCTTTGGATTTCCCATCAATATGTTGGAAAACCAGGCCATGAGCTTTTCTCCTTTCCATTTCTTTATGCTGAGGGTCTTTAAGTACTGGGCGCCTTTAATTCAATTTTGGTGAGGCCGACAGCACACAGATTGAATTGGCAACATGGCCTCAGGATGTTAACTGGATAAAACCCATAACAAAATATAGGCCTATACTTTCCAAAATCTGAAATTATTTATTAAATCTAATGAAATTATTTGGGCCATACTTTACCATGTTTACATTTTCTATTAAGAAAAGCAAATAAGTTTTTTCTTTCTCACAAATAAGGAAGGACACTCCTTTCCTCCCTCTAAGGGAACCAATGACAAACTGCCACATCCCTATATATATATATGAATACCTGCCCCATCCGTGTGTCTGTCATTTCAGGCTGTATCGTCACTGCGCCCCACTGCCTCCCCACCACCACCAGTACCAGGCTCTAGTTGGTCATCAGTGGATCCATTCTGCTCCAATGGAAGAGCAGTCTACAGGGGGATTGTTCACCGGTTCTCCTTTAACCCATGATTTCAACTGGAGCCACCGCCAATGCTCATCTGATTCATAATCCATCAAAGTTTACAAATCTAGTCTCTCCTGATTTGAATTGAAGTTTCTTTCTATTTAACTCACTGAAAAAAACAACTCTCCAATTGCAGTTCTCATTGCTTTCTGTAAATACTTGTTTGATTGCTAACGATATGTTGTTTTTCCCAGTACATCTGTTCTTGTGCACCAATCAATGTCACCGATAATGTTCCCACAATAAGCCCACAATACAATGGAAACTGTCCTTGGTAACAAATCTTTGTTAGAATATCATGTAGTTAAAGATACAGGCAGCAGGAGACAGAGGCCTCAAATTTTACACAGCATCGCCTGTCCAACACAGCACCTGTTTCCTAGATGAAAAGGCCACATGTTACCAGGACATGGGCAAAGGCAGGACATGGTGGGGATGTCTGCTGTGTGATCTGGCTCTGTAAATCATTGTTCAAAAGACGGCACAGCGCAGTGATCCAAGCTTTATCCATGTGCAAAAGCTGGAAGCAGTGGGGGGGTCTGTCAAACTCAGCACATATAAATGATTTCTTGGCACCTTCCATGCGCCCTGGTAGCGCCACCTCTTTTGATGGTCCCTTAAAAATGGAACCAACTTGTGTGTGAGATGAAGCTGTGTATGAGTGTGGGAATAAGGTGAGAGAGGAGACACTCTGTGGACTGAGACTGTTTTATGAAACATTATTTTATTTCTACTCGTTATTGCTTCAAGTTCTGTGCTTAAACAATTGATATCATATTTGATGCGTTTGGCATTCATTCATCTAGGCACTCATGGGAGTGCTAGACAAATTGCAGGGTTTTGGGTGTGTAGGGAAAGGTAAGCACCAATAGATTTTTCAGTAACTCAGAGTCAGAATCCGCATTTCATAATGTAGAGGTGGACATGATGATGATGGTGATTTATATATCCATCATCTCAACTGTGCATCGTGTAGGAGGACGCACATCCCAACACGTAATGCCAAAATTGGAATCGGCAAAGGTCTGAATCTGGCCTTAAATGATGTCATTAATCATGTTGCTGATGCAGCAGTAAAAAGACACTGTATATATACACCTAATATGTCCAGTGATGTATTCCCTGTGTCCTCATTCAGCAATGAAGACCACGTTTATTTATCACTACTTGGTATGGTAATTAAACCATCCATTATGAAGATGCACTGTGATCTATGTATTGTTGTTGGATTGTGTGCGTGCATGCCTGTGTTTGTGCCAGAGCCTGTGTTTTTGCTAAAGGGGTTATTGGATTTGTTAAAGGGATGCCTCAAAAGGTCACTGACAATATATTTCCCTGGTTTTAAATGTCTCCTAATGGCTTTAAATGACTCTAGCATTCATACTATCAGGGTTTTTTGCTGGCTCAGAATGGGGCTTCGGTGGCCGACCACCCATGTGGATCACTGCCAAAATCTGTTAGGGGATCGGGTAAAGCTTATGGTGGTACCTTCACAATCCATACAGGCTATATACAAACGCTGATGCCTGTAACATTTGACAACAGGCCCCAAATAAAGATTTAAGGATCAGGAAAGGTTCATTTTTATATTTATTTATTTATTTAACAGAATTCTGAGGCGCATATGGTTGAAAATAAAACAGAAATAAACCATAAACAGAAAATAAACAACTAAACAACTCTCAGGAACATCAGAAAAAATGAAGTGCATATAACTTGAAAAAAAACAATGAATTAATTCATAACATAATAGTCCAAATGCACATTTAAGTGATTTGACAGATTACTGATAAACATCACACCTGCAGTGGAGCACCTCACTCTTCGCTTTTTTCAAAAAAGTCTGATCCTACCACTCGACGTTGGCACCAAATAAATAAACCCAACGTTATATCTCTATGGTTACAAAATTGTTAATAAAAGGTCAGTAAAATTATTATTTTTCAAATGTTATTTCTGGTTGGCATGAAAACACTGACTCGTTGGTACTTGGCAGCGTTTGGCAGGCAGTGCTCAGGCGTTGCTTCTTGTACGAAAGCTCGTGGAAATGACAGTAGCACTGATGTACAGCCCTAGCGACCAGGGTGTCTAATAGCAATGAAATTCAAAAATGACATATTGTAAAAATGAAGGTTGTTTTATGTCCTCAAAATCTGACTTTTCTGTTTAAGTGGCGCAACAATTTGCTTTGGTGGCTGCCAAAAATGCAGGAAAAACCCTGTATGGTATCAACATGTTGGAATCGGATTTTCCATCAACTGTCCCAACCTTGACAATTCTTCTCCTCCATTTTCACTCAACTGTGCCGCATTGCTTTTGTTTTGCGTTTTTAGCATGCATTTGGACCCAGACAAGACGTTGGGGATAAGCATTCCAGTTGATTCTGTGGAAGAATGAGCCCCTGCCCCGTCACGCTCCTCAGTTTTCTGGAGATTGATTGCTATCAGTTGCCTGCCTGACAGCTCCGGGATTAAATCTCATTTAGCCAAGCTGACGATTTGAAAACGAATGAAAAACAAGTGAGACAGACAGAGGAAAAAAGAGAGAGAGAGAGAGAGAAAGGAAAAGTGAGAGAGAAACAGACAGGGGATAGAGCAGGAGGAAGAAAGAGAGTGATCAACAAGCATGGGTTGGGGGGGGCAGAACAAGAGAGAACGAATGAGACAGAGAGACATGATTAAATAACAACTAGGTTAAGGTAAAATGGTAGGAAAGAAAGATAATAGATAGATGGATGAATGGATAGATAGAGAGAGAGAGAGAGAGAGACTGGGTATATGTCAACGGGAGTGCATCTAGCCTTAACGCAAATGTGATCTCAAGCATCCAAAGTAGTAGCGTATAGGTGAAATAAAGTAAAGCGTAGATACATCACGCCTTCATTTGGGAGATGAGAGATTGCTTTGGGCATGTTATTCATATGTGTGTGTGTGTGTGTGTGTGTGTGTGTGTGTGTGTTAAAGAGAGAGAGAGAAAGTGATGGAGAGAAAGAGTGAGATGCAAATATCCTGAGATTTGAAATCGGTTTATTCCTCCATATCACTTCAATGTAACCAATTTGAAGAGAAGGGAAGGAGAAAACCTGCTTTGAAACTGCGAGGCCTCGCTTTCTGATGAGGTGGCATTTACATGAACATCTTTCCTTGGCTGTACATTTATGCACATCATACAAACTTTCCATACAGTCAATTCTTAATTCACACCCGTTGCCACATATTTTTTTGTTGTTGGTTCTAATGATAATAAACATTACTTTGTACTGTATATCACTGTTAAACAGCAGTTACAAAATGGTTCAATCAGAAAAGTAAGCAATGAATAAAACAGTAAATAAAATGAGTAGAAAATAATGCTAAACAAATCTAAAATATCAAAAATAGGGGAAAATTAAATAATCGTAATAAACTTTATTTGTATAGAGAACATTTCATACAAAAACAAAAGAAAAATCTAAACAAAAATAAAAATGGAAATGGAAACAGTCTCATGACTTTATCAATGTCATATGTCATTTTCTGACCTCTTTACTTCAAGTCAATCTCATCTTCTTTCCAATAACCCAGGAATTCCAAAAGAAAATCTGGGAAAAAACGCTTCACTTTAGTCTCCCTGCTCTTTAGTGCCCCAAAAAGTCTTCCTCAAGCAAAATATCCTACATTTACTGAGTGAAGTGTGTTTTGCTTCACGTTTGCTGATTGCTGTAGTGTCAACTCACCAATACAGCAACACTTTGAGGAGTCAAGCTGCCGGCACAGCTAAAGGTAGCCACAGACACCCCTTTCCTAACCGGCGCCAGCTTGGCAAACTGGTCAACCAGTGCTATTACCACTGTCAGCTCCTCAGGTCCTGGAGGGAACACAGCTGCCCCGCATCAACAATCCACCAGCTACAGACCGGCAAGCCCTAGAGAAATGCCAGGACAACAGAAAAGGGGAGAGAGGAAGGGAAGGACAGCGGACCAAATCGCTGAGGTGGTAAGCAAGAAGACTGCCTGCGGACGCCTCTAACCCCCCTACTCTGACAGTTTGGAGAGAATGTCAGAAGAAGAAGGCAACATGTCTACCGTGATGCAAAATCGGCGTGATAAACAATTAAGGTATCATGAAAACGTGACGCCTCTAATTGGTTCAGGTGTGCCTGAGTAGAGCTGGAGCTAAAACCTCCAGGACAGGGGGTCCTTGAGGACAGGATTCAGAACCACTGTTCTACTTAACAATGGTGAACGCACAGCCTGCCCTAAGAGGACTGACGTCTCCTCACTACTGTGCTTCCCAACAGGTGTGCACACTAGCGTTTCCGAGGACAGGTGAATTGGGAACCCGACCGCCTATTCTTACTCCCTTATATTACCCTGTGCAATTAAAAAAGGGGCACAGACCACACCCTTTCAAATAGAGAAGAGAAGACCAGCCGGTAATGTGGCAATGTTTCTACTCAATGTTTCTACTCAAGGTCAAGAGATAATTGCTGGAAAGAATGGATGTCATAAATACAAATACTTTTCAAATAACATGGACAGGTTGACCTCCAACATTGAAAAGTTGACAAATTCCATAGCAGATGGGTTTACACTGATGAGACAAGCAGTACTTCATCCTCCATATGCTGCAGCATTACTTCCCACACAACCAGACAAGCAGCTATCCATATGGTCACATCACCTCAAGGCCAGTTGCAGCATCAAGCCCATTTCCACACCCACAAAACACTGCAACACAGTCCTTCCTCTCTGATGACTTGACTGCTTTAAATGAAAACCTTGTAACACATTTTTATGTTTACTGCACTGACTTTTAATACCGACTGAATAATTTACTGTAAATACTGTCAATATCCTCGAATTCAGGAAGAGAATATTTTGCCAAGCATGACTGATAGTTTATCTGACTCTTTTTTTTTGCTTGTTGCTCTTTTATGGAATTTCTTTTTGAAAATACGACAACACAGAGACATATATTGTAGAGCAATTTTTTAATGGTTAATTTTGATTGAAAATAAAAAAAGATTTAAAAAAAATGTTGTGACAGGCTGTATGAAAGGGAGGAGACACTGTGCGTTGTGGCGTGGATATTTATTGAAGACAGTGTGGGGAAGTAGTGACGGGGGTGGGGATCCGGCCGGGGGGGTGGCCGTTCCGCCGGTCCAGGGGCCGGGGTGGGTAGAGGGGGAAGGGAGGGTTGCCCCTATGTCCGTGATCCTACTCTCGTGGTCGTCTGTCGTTCTCGGGGTCAGGTTGCCAGGGGTCGGGGTCCTTCGTAGTCGAGCCGTACTGGGGGGTCACACACAGTATAGTTAGTCACAATCTTTTCAATTCACTCTCCTCCTCGCCGCTCCTTACCCGCTGTAGAGACTCAGTTGGCCCACTCTCTTGCCACCACTTCCTCTCTGTCATCCGAGGTGTGCTGTGGACTTTTAACAGCCTGCCGCCTGGCCCGATTGCTGATGGGGAACAGCTGCGGGTTCCCCAATCTCCCAGGATCTCTCTGTGGAAATATACATGGTCCACCACTACTCCCAGGTGGCGCTGTTGTGGTCGTGGGTGTTGTGGGCTTGGTCTACCACAATGTATATAAGCAATAGGGAATATAGACATCAGTGGAGTTTAATACAGGCTGCCTAAATTCAATGTGTGTACCGTCAACTGCCCCTAGACTAAGGTGTCCAGATTTCTGAAATGAAAACCGGGGACATTTCCAGTTCGGCGGTCAATATATCATTAAAATATGCAATGTTATTATCAATGAAATAAAAAAGGAGGACAATTCCGGTTTCGTGTATTTTGAGGACTGTTGTGCTGTCAGACAAGTTGACAGAAGTGATTTCAGGGAGATTTGGGCAAGGTTTCAGGGAGACGCGCCGGACTCGAGCTGCAATCACAATTATGAGAGAACTACTCTCATCATTACCTCAATTACTCCTGATTAGGGGATCATAAGACACAAATCACTTACTCATTCTCTGTGTGACTGATTACATCTCTCTGTTCCTGATGTTTGATCCTGATGACACTACAAAAATAAGAATTACTTATAACTAAAATATTATATGCCTACCATCCATGTTAGCAGCCATTTTGTTGTCAGTGCACTTTAATTTTATAATCCATAACGGTTATTGTTTCCCCTTTATGACTATTAACCTTAAAGAACCGTGACTGAACTTTAAACCAACCAGGCCTAATACTCACGGCTTTCTGGTCTCTCACTTAGCCTACTGTGTCTTTAGTGCATCACCCTCTTCTTTTCACCATCTTCCACCGTCAATACTGCAATCACAAGAAAACTACACCACTATTCTAATCATTAATTTTATAATGAGTAGATTATTATTTCCCCTTATGTCTATTAACTGAACTGAAGCCTGACTGAACTCTAAACCAACCTGCCTTAGTAACGCGGTCCCGCGTACTATCCCGTCCAGTATCCCATCCAGAATTGACCGATGTCCTTAGTGCTCTCCCTACGTTTAGCCTCCTAAACGTAATGTAATCATATCACATATACCCAGGGGTTAAAATGGGATTTGGCAGGTGGGGGAACCCTAAGATCCGGTGCAGCGGGGAAAAATGACTCACCTCATAATAATTATTGTTTATTTTTTAAAAGTAGCTAACAAGGTCTTCCACTTCAGGCTCTGTGAACGGTAGTTTGATAGAGTCGTGGCCCAGATGAATTGTGACGGCCTTGCACAACTCTCTGATTATGTTGGACACAGCTTGTCGAGATGAATCCAAATGCAGAGAGAGTCCAAACAACCTTTTTTATCAACATCCACCGATGATCGCATCCGTGTTGTATGGCCTTCACTGTGAGGGCGTAGTAGTTCGCTAAGCTGTAGTAAAGAGCTCCTGGACAGTCTCAAGTTCTCACGCCATTCTTCAGGAATCACTACTTACATTAACAAAGTTGTCCCACCAGGTCTTATCCCAAATTGTCATTCCATGTACGGTTGAATGAATTTGTCTGCCATTTTGGATGTTTACAGTCTAGATCTGGATCATGTGACAACAAAATTGTTTTCAAAAGTCTCTGTTTTCACCGTCCACACTACAACGCGAGGTCGGCGTTTTCAGATTCATCCACTTGGGAGATCGTTTTTGGAGAGCTCTGTTTTCAGGGGTTGAAAATGCCAGGATAGTGCATGTGAGCAACTTTTGTTTCCATTCCATATAAACTAAACTACCAAGGGGGCTAAGTTACACCCAGAGTTCACCAGAGTAAACTCCAACAGTTTCACCAGAAGACCCCAGCTAAATGTCTCCAGTAGATTGTAAAGTGCAGTAATGTCTTCATATAGTAATGTCTACCTAAAACTGATTAATAGAGATTAATAGACAAGCTGCCGTTTCATATTCAAAGCAGAGCAACATTAAACGTTAAAATGTGTTAATAACATGAAGGCTGAGGGAAACATACAGTCCACAGACATACTGACTGTAAATAGGTTCAACCACCTTGGCCTAGCAGGGACTTAATTATTATTATTTGTAAAGATGCATCACTACTGCTGAAAAATCATCTTGTCTTTGAGGCCTTTCAAGAAAGAAGACAGGACGAGTTCAAAGTTGGGGGGTGGGGTTAGATTTATTATTAGATTATTAAAATGATTAAGATTAAGATTATTAAATGATTATTTTCACAAAACCCCTATGAAATGGCAAAACAAAGACCTGGAGGAACCTCGCCCGGAATAGGGAAACCGGGGCCCCCTCCTGGAGCCAGGCCCGGGAGGGGAGCTGGTTGGCGAGCGCCTAGTGGTCAGGCCCGCCACGGGGCCCGGCCGGGCTCAGCCCGAAGAGGCCACGTGGAGCCGCCTTCCTGTGGGCCCACCACCTCCAGGAAGAATTATAGGGGTCGGGTGCAGATGAGACCGGGCAGTGGGCAAAAGCGGGGCCCTGGGCGTACGGGCCCCCGGTGCCGCCGTCTAGTTCTCGGGACGTGGAACGTCACATCGCTAGCAAAAAACAAAAAACCGGGTGTGGGAGGAGTTCGGAGAGGCCATGGAGGAAGACTTTCGGTCGGTCTCAGGGCGATTCTGAAGAACCGTCCGACGACTCAGGAAGGGGAGGCAGGGCTTGACCCAGGCTGTGCTCAGCCGGGGGGGGGGGACCTGCTAACCCGGACTGAGCCTTCCACCGTCGTTGAACGGTGGAAGGAATACTTTGGAAAACGGTGGAGTGCTCCCTTCGGGTTGGGGAGGAAGTACTTCCCCAAGTGAAGGAGTTCAAGTATCTCGGGGTCTTGTTCACGAGTGAGGGCAGAATGGGGCGGGAGATGGACAGACGGATAGGTGCGGCGTCTGCAGTAATGCGGACGTTGTACCGGTCCGTTGTCGATTTACCGGTCCATCTACGTTCCAACCCTCACCTATGGTCACGAGCTCTGGGTAGTGACCGAACGAACAAGATCGCGGATACAAGCGGCCGAAATGAGCTTCCTCCGTAGGGTGACTGGCCTCACCCTTAGAGATAGGGTGAGGAGCACGGACATCCGGGAGGAGCTCGGAGTAGAGCCGCTGCTCCTTCACGTCGAAAGGAGCCAGCTGAGGTGGTTCGGACATCTGATTAGGATGTCCCCCGGGCGCCTCCCCTTGGAGGAGACCTCGGGGCAGACCTAGAGCCCGTTGGAGGGATTATATATCCCTTCTGGCCTGGGAACGCCTCGGGATCCCCCAGGGGGAACTGGAGGGATAAGCGGCTAGAAAATGGATGGATGGATGGAAATGATTATTTTGTGATGAATAAAAAAAATTGATTGACACAAAGACAGACCGACAAAGGGCTGGATCAGTTGAGCCAGGGTTGGAGCAGCAACGACTCCAGGGTGGGACGGATTTTAGGGTCCTTTGACAAACAGCTTGTCAACATATCCTGGCAATCTGGAGAGGAAGACAGGGATCAAAGATGAATACAGACAGTGTGTATTAAAAGTGTGTGTGTGTGTGTGTGTGTGTGTGTGATTGCCTTACCTTGGGACAGCTCTGCCTTCATGGCAGGTCGGCTGTGGAGGATCTTTCTCCTGGTACCAAAGGGGTGGTATCCTGACACCATGCCGAACATCAGTACCCCCAGCTGCCACACGGTGAATGGACCAGCTCTGTATAATCTGGATTTGATCCATTCGGGTGGGGTGTACCCGCTGGTACCTGGGACACATACAGACAGACATGAGTGAGACATGGACGAGCGAGAGGGTAAGAGGGAGAGAGAGATAAAGAGAACCGAAGCCAGGCAACGCACCACTAAAGTCATCATATGTTCCCTCATGCAGGATGCAGCCGCAGCCGAAGTCGATGACTCTCAGACGTGGTGTGTCGGAGCCGGTTTCGACGAGGAGGTTCTCTAATTTTATGTCCCGGTGCAGGACCCCTCTGGAGTGGATTTCTATGATGGCACTGACTAGCTGCTTCATCAGGATCTGAGAGAGAGAGAAAGAGGTGAGGGGGAGGACTCTGAGGGACTGCTACCATGGACTGGACTGACACACACACACACACACACACACACACACACATCTGTTCACCGTCCTACCTTGGCCTCGTGCTCCTGCAGGGAGCCCCCACTCTCCATCACATAGTCGAATAGGTCCATGGAGGAGGCAGGTCTCTCTAGTACGAGAATGAGCTCTTGCTCCATCTCGTACCAGTCCAGGAGGGCTATGGCTGCGTCTCTTCCAACTGATCCTGGATCAGCTACCTTCAGTAGCAACAGAACTTCCAGGGGAAGTTTCTTTCCATTCACGATCTAAAAAAAGACATGGAGTATGATGAAGTTTATCAACTATTATATATACACACATAAATACACTATAATGTCATTTCCCCCCTCTGACACACAAGTGGAGGTACGCATTGCTGCGTGCCTGGCAGACATCTTGGAGTGGATGTCAATGCACCACCTGAAGCTCAACCTGGACAAGACTGAGCTGGTGTTCCTCCCGGGGAAGGGCTGTCCGCACCGAGACCTGGCTATCACCATTGATAATGCTGTGGTGACGCCAACTCGCTCTTGTTTATTTGATTCACTTATTAAATGTGTTGGGACAAATCAAACTCACTCACCATTGGTGTGCGGATCACCTGTTCAGAGGGTATATGTTTTATAGCCACCTGCAGGACAGAGATACAAAAACAATGGCTTAGCACCTAAAGAGGACATAATGGTAAAAGTGTGTGTGCGTTTGAAGTGTGTGTGTACGTGCTTGTATGTACAGTTGTATAAGCCTTACAGGAAAGTGGTCCTCCCTGCGGTAGCCGGCATAAACTGAGCCAAAGCCTCCTTCCCCCAGTTTGTGCAGCTCCACATATTTTGCCTCATATTCAGCTAAAACACATACACATACAAAACTGATCTTCCTGTAATTCTCTTTAACTTTGTCTATCTGATTATCTATCTGTCTATTTCAGCTGACCTTGGCCGCTGGTTTTGCCAGTGTATCGCGAGGAGGACACGGCAGTACTGATCGATCCATTGCTCGTTTCTGAGCCGTCCTCAACGTCGACCACCAAGTCTACATCAGCACTATATGAGAGCATCCTGCTCTTCTTGGCGGTTTGTTGGCCGCACTCATGGGTGGCTTTTCTCTTGCCTCTCCTCTCTGGACCAGCGTCCTCCACCGGGAGGTTGCTGGCTCCAGTGTGTCCATCACTCACTGCTCGGCGTGCTACGAACGGGAAAAGGCCATGGAGCCATTACCTTGTTTGCTGCATGTGATGATTAGTTGTAGTGTTGCATGAAATGGCTTTTCTAACTGGTCAGGACACAAACACTTGAAACAAAACAGTGAAACAGCAGGTATCAGAGCTGTGACCTGAGGGTCTAACCTTAGTGCCCATCCTACCTGATAAATTGTTTGATTAACATGTGAAAGGGACTGCAGGTGTTTGCCAGGATTTCGTACTCACCTAGATCTCTCCTAGTTGGGAGAGTAGGCAGAGACTTGCACGTCCAGACAGATGTACAGGCCATGGTGATGAAATACAGTAATAAATACAATACAATATAGTTCACAGTTGTGACTCGAACTTGATAACAAAGTGTTGCTGTCGCAGTGCTGTTGAGAGTCTTGTCTTCTCATGTGTTTCAGCTGACGGAATGTGGTGACCTGAACTATTGACTTGGATTCTATGGTCAACGGTGATGTCACAAAGGCTGCCCAAAACTGCTTGATGAAATCAATTCATCAATTAATCAATTAAATAAAATGAATATGATGATATATTTGTGATGATGTATTTGATATGATGATATATGTGTGTGTGGAAAGCATTGTCATTATATATTGAGTTATTTCCCTCAAAATAGCCCAAAAAGTGCATACATTTCTCAATACTTGCTACTTGTAATAGTATTAGTATAGTAGTATAGTACCTCTTTCATTACTCCCTGGGAGTAACTTCTTGCATTACTCCTTACATTACTGTCTCTGTTACCCCCCCAAAAGTGGCAGTTGCATCCACTGTTATCCTCAGTATTAAGGATAACTCTCTTGTGAATGATCAGGGAAACCCAAGAGCTTTTATAAAATCAAAGTAGAATACTTTCACCCTGCCAAGCTAACTTTCCTGCCATTTCTGATCTAAATTAGCTTTGTGTGAAAGGGAGATGACTTATTATGAGGAAGGCAACTGGGGAGATGGTGGTGGGATCTGGGGTGCACTAGTGGGAGGAATAGGGGTGCTGACTACCCAGAGCCCCAAGCTGAGGAAGGGCCTCTAAAGTAGCTGGACTCGTGGTCCTCAAGTGAATGTTTATAAATATTTTAGATTTTGGTTGTACACTGATCTGGTTTTGAGTTTGGTTGAAATCTTCAAAGCTGAAAACAAATAAAACCTTCTCAAAAATATAAAGCCATAAAACTTTTAAGAAATTTTATTCTTATTGTTTGCTCCTGTTTTTTTATAAATCGATAGGTGAATGTCTGAAGACCAAAATTTGTTTTAATTTCCATACAATCCAATAATCCAATAATCCAATAATCCAATAATCTCGACCAAAACATATTTTACTGTACAGAGTTCCCAAGTAGGTGACAGGATTTAGAGCCATGATGGGGATGAAGTGTGTTGCTGGGTTGCTGGGTATGTGGGAAATTTTGATGCATAATGACACTGTTTACTTGGCTGTTAGCTAGGCTAACTAGCAAGTGGCCTTCATGGCGCGTCACATCCTTATTTGCATCTCCCCGGTACTTTGATGCTGGGAGAGGAACCTCCAACTCTGTTGGGCAACAGTACAGTACCCGAAATGTTCAGGTTCCTGCGGTGGAAAAACGGTGAAAGTATAATAGTAGATATAATACAATTCTAACATCCAATTATATGATGCATTTAACAAAGCCACTGTTCACCCAATTACTATCCTGAAGGTAGTTTATATTTTTTTGTATTATTCACCTCAACACATACAGATACCCCATTCAGAAGCAATAATGCTTTACATTAATAGTTGGTTGTTTGTTGCTGAAAACCTTCACAAATCACTGTAAAGCACGACGTTGAGAGGGATATTGCTTGCTCAATACATTTTTAAAAATGTAATCAATAATAAATATTTTCTTCCATCAAGCAATGTAGTTCTTGAACAGTATATAGCCAAGTAGCAGTATACAAAATTAACTGTTATGAATCATTGGGTATTTTACAGCCAATCAGAACTGAGGACCGGGACAGTTTTTTTACACAATAGCTCTCATGCAGTCATGTTTATTTTCATTTTTAAAATTTTCAAATGTTTTCTTTTCTCAGTGAGTCCAAAGGAAACCGAAGACTTTGTGAAGCTGAGGGTCATAATGTGATATTCTGCATTCATTTGTTTTCTTTTCTCAGTAAGAGAACTGGTACTGAACCTTTTATTCAACATTCTACTTAACATGTTCCAGTGTTGAAACTGTCTGTTGCATATGCTTATTTACTATACTATAGAGATCATTATCAAAGTGAAAATAGTGTATTGGTGTGATACTAAATTACATTTGTAAACCAACATGATGATTATGTTATTAGGGCCATCCTGAAACATATGGGCTTGCAACACAATAGTCAGGCAGCCACAAAATAGGAAAACATGAAGATGAAATACAAGGTACTCCTGTTGAACCCACTTAGATTCATCAAGCATTGTGGGAGATTTTCTTTATGTAGGCCCTGAGTCATTGACCATGCTCTGTCTGTGCAGGAGCTGAAGTTTTCCCTGAAATGTGACCTCATTTCACCCTGCTAGATGATGCCATGGATGGTCGGCTGGAGGGCAGCGCCCCCATGCTCAAAGCCTTCCCCAATGATAAAGACGACACTGATTTCTTACCCACCTCCAAACCCAAGAGGAGGAAGTTTTCGATGATGAAATCCACACCTTCCACACAATAGAGAGAGAGAGATGCTGAGACGCTGTGAGCAGGGACCGGCTGGCTCTGGAACGAGACAGAGCCAGCCGGGAGAGGTTCACCGCAGCTAAGGAGAGGACAGTGGAGGTTACAGAAGAAGAAGACTCTGAGGTTGTGGAAAGGAGGGAGCACTTCCTCAACTTGTTTGAAAAGCTTATTGAGAATTTATGAGAGAATCGTGTGAACAGCGGTCTCATAAACTGTGTGAATCTTCTGCCAGGCTTAGGGTTTGGAGATAAGAACTTGACATGTGACCATCATCATTTTGTACATTACAAAACCTTCTACTATTTGCTCACGTGGAGTTTGTCTGCAAAGCAAACATTTTTGTTCTTTGCGCTGATATTTTTAGTACTAGTTCAAGCGTGGCTGCATTTGTTTACAAGTGTACAAGGGACTATTATAGGACAACTTAAACATGAATATATTATATTACTGGTCGCCTTTGCCAGTCTTGAACAGACACCAAACAGGAACATACATGCTGTTTGTGTTATGGTTACGATCGAGTTCAGGACCCAAAATGCAGAAAACCCGGACACAGAGACGAAGGTTGAGGTGAACTGGTTTACTGGTGAGATACGAAACAAACAAGCAGGGGAGACAGACTGGTGCAGGCGTGAATGTGGAGACAGGCAGGCAGGATGACAAGCGGGGAGCCAGGAGACGGACAGGCAGGCAGGCAGGCAGGGTAACAGGCAAGGGAACCGGGAAGGAGGCTGGATCTGGGTAGGAAAACAAGGTTTAGACAGGCAAAGGGAACTTTGAGATTAATCCACAAAGCGGCCGAGAACGAGACTGACGGGGCAGTACAAACGACGATCTGGCGATGAGTGGATGGAAAGCCGGGGTTCTTAAGCTGCAGGGTGATGGGTTGATGGAAGGCAGGTGTGTGGGGTAGAGCAGGTGATGGGGATGAGTGGTTGATGATGGGAGGAGCCGGAACCAGGAGCCACACCCGTCGAACACACAGACAGACAGAGACAAACAGGGAGAAACTAGTAGGCAGGGGAGGAGGACCTGACAGTACCCCCCCCTCTACGGACGCCACCTGGCGTACGCCTGGGACCATCTGGATGCCGGTGGTTAAAATCGCGGATGAGCGACGGGTCCAGGATCTGGGCCCGCGGGATCCAGGATCGCTCCTCCGGACCATAACCCTCCCAGTCCACCAGGTACTGGTATCCCCGACCACGGCGGCGCACGTCCAGGAGTTGCCGGACGGTGTAGGCAGGGTGGTCGTCAATCATTCTGGGAGGAGGGGGAGCAGGGGTAGGGGGGGACAGGGGACTGGAGGAGACAGGTTTAATTTGGGAGACATGAAAAGTGGGGTGAACACGAAGGGAGGGGGGGAGTCTCAGACGGACAGCACAGGGGTTGACGATGGCCTCTATTTCGTACGGCCCCACGAAACGGGGAGCCAGCTTCCTCGAGTCCACCTTCAGAGGTAAGTCCTTAGCCCGAAGCCATACTTGCTGCCCCGGGGTGTAGGTGGGAGCTGGGATGCGGCGGCGGTTGGCCTGGGTTTGGGACCGGGTCGACGCCCGGAGTAGGGCAGTGCGGGCACGCCTCCAAATCCTCCGGCATCTGCGAATATGAGCCTGAACCGAGGGTACCGCAATCTCCTCCTCCTGCGAAGGGAACAGAGGGGGCTGGTACCCAAGAGAGCAGAGGAAGGGGGACAACCCAGAGGAGGCGTTGACGAGGGTGTTGTGCGCGTATTCCACCCAGGGAAGCTGGGAGCTCCAGGAGGATGGATTGGCGGAGGCGATGCAACGGATTGCAGCCTCCATCTCCTGGTTGGCACGCTCCGATTGCCCGTTAGTCTGAGGATGGAAACCTGAAGACAGGCTGATGGTGGCGCCCAGGGCCTTACAGAATGCCTTCCATACCTGGGAGGTGAACTGGGGTCCCCGATCAGAGACGATGTCGGCGGGGATGCCGTGGAGGCGGAAGACGTGGTATACCATGAGGTCAGCGGTCTCCCCGGCCGATGGCAGCTTGGTGAGAGGGATGAAGTGGGCGGCCTTAGAGAAACGGTCGATGATAGTGAGGATGGTGGTCATACCTTTGGACGGAGGGAGGCCGGTGACGAAGTCTAAGGCGATGTGGGACCAAGGACGGGTGGGTACAGGCAGGGGGCGGAGCAACCCGGCGCAAGGCTTATTGGAGACCTTGTTCCGGGCACAGACCGAACATGCTGAGACGAAGTCCCGGGTGTCAGCGTCTATAGATGGCCACCAGAAGTGCTGGCGGAGGAAGGCGAGCGTCCGGGAGATGCCGGGATGACAGGTGAGTCGGGTGGAGTGAGCCCACTGGAGCACCTGGGAACGGACAGGGTCAGGGACAAACAGCCGGTTAGGTGGACCATTACCTGGGTCGGGTTGTAGAGCCTGGGCCTGTCTAATCCGAGCCTCGATCTCCCAGGTGACGGCGGCGATGAAACAGGAGGGTGGTAGGATGGGCTCCGGATCCGCCTTGTCCTCCCCTGCAGCGTAGACACGGGACAGGGCGTCGGGCTTGAGGTTGCGAGAGCCTGGGCGGTAGGATAAGGTGAAGTTAAAACGACCCAGGAATAGCGCCCAACGGGACTGGCGTGGGTTCAGACGCTTTGCCGTCTGAAGGTAGGTGAGGTTGCGGTGGTCAGTCCAAACTATGAAGGGCTGAGCAGCTCCCTCCAGCCAGTGACGCCACTCCTCCAGGGCCCAGACGACGGCGAGGAGCTCCCGGTTCCCCACATCATAATTCCTCTCCGCGGGTGACAGCTTGCGGGAGAAGAAGGCACAGGGATGCAGCTTGCTGTCGGCCGGAGATCTCTGTGAGAGCACCGCCCCAGCCCCGGTCTCCGAAGCATCCACCTCCACAACGAACTGTAAGGTGGGATCAGGCTGGATGAGGACAGGAGCAGAGCTGAAACGGCGCTTAAGCTCTCCGAGAGCCGTCTCCGCCTCCGGGGTCCAGCGGAACTGAATGGAGGTGGAGGTGAGGGCCGTGAGTGGGGCTGCGACGTGGCTATAGTTCCTGATAAACCTCCTATAGAAATTGGCGAACCCCAGGAATCGCTGCAGTTGTCTCCGGTTGGTGGGCGTCGGCCACTCTGCCACGGCGGAAACCTTGGCCGGATCCATGCTGACCTGGTCTTGGGCGATGATGTAGCCCAGGAAAGACACCCTGGGGACGTGGAATTCGCACTTCTCAGCCTTTACGAAGAGCCTATTCTCCAGAAGGCGCTGGAGTACCTGGCGGACGTGTTGCTCATGCTCGGTGGGGTTCTGGGAGAAGATGAGGATGTCGTCTATGTACACGAACACGAACCGATTGAGCATATCCCGGAGCACATCGTTCACCAAGGCCTGGAAGACCGCAGGGGCGTTGGTCAGCCCGAACGGCATCACCTGGTACTCGAAGTGCCCCAGTGGTGTGTTGAACGCTGTCTTCCACTCGTCTCCCTCCCGGATGCGAACGAGGTGGTAGGCGTTGCGCAAGTCCAGTTTCGTGAAGACAGTGGCCCCCTGGAGGGGAATAAAAGCAGAGCTGATTAACGGCAGCGGATACTTGTTCTTAACCGTTATATTGTTCATGCCCCGGAAATCAATACACGGCCGCAGGGTCCCGTCCTTCTTCCCCACGAAGAAGAACCCTGCGCCGACTGGAGAGGAGGAGGGACGGATGAAGCCTGCGGCCAGGGAGTCCCGGATGTAGACCTCCATAGCCTCGCGCTCAGGTCTGGAAAGGTTGTAGAGGCGGCCACTGGGAAGGGAGGCACCCGGGAGGAGGTCAATGGCACAATCGTAAGGCCGGTGCGACGGCAAGGACACCGCGTGCTGTTTGCTAAAAACCGAAGCCAGGTCATGGTAAACCTCTGGGACAGAGGACAGTTCAGCAGGCTCCGGCAAGGACGGTGTCCTGGCGTGAGCTGGAGCAGGGGCAGAAAGCAAACAATTAGACAGACAATAATCACTCCAGGAGGAGATCTGACCTGTGACCCAGTCAACGTTTGGGTTGTGGCGTCGGAGCCATGGAAAGCCCAGCACCAGCGGGGAGTGAGCGCCGTTCAGGATGTGAAATCTGATGGTCTCCTGGTGATTCCCGGAGAGCCGCAGCCCCACAGGGACAGTCTGGTGGGTGATCCGGCCAATAGATGCCCCGTTGAGGGCTTTAGCCTCCAGGGGAAACTCCAGAGGCTCGGTGTCGATGCCCAACTGTTCAGCGAGAACGCGGTCTAAAAAGCTCTCATCTGCTCCAGAATCGATGAGGGCTGGGTAGGTCAGGGACTGGCCGCGCCACACTAGAGTGGCCTTGACTTGGGGACGTGAGAGAGAAGCTCCTGCTGCCCGGCTCGCCAGTATCTCTCTCCCTACTGACGAGCCGGCACTTTTACTGGTCGGAGCGGACATGCAGCTACAAGGTGTCCCATCTCACCACAATAGAGGCATGCCCCCACGCTAATCCGGTGAGCCCGCTCCCTGGGGGTTAGGCGAGCCCTGCCCAGCTGCATGGGTTCGGGTTCTGGGTGAGGTTCGGCGACTCCCAACGGCGGACGAAGAGGAGGGGAGGAAGCCGCTCTTCGTGAGCGCCGTCCCTGTAGCCGGTTGTCCAGCTGAATGGAAAGGGAGACCAGGGACCGGAAATCGGTCGGTTCATCACGGGCGGCGATCTCATTCTGGAGGTGTTCGGCCAACCCGTTTAAAAACGTTCCCCGTAGTGCCCGATCCCCCCATCCAGCATCTGCTGCTAGGGTCTTAAACTCCACGGAGTAATCCGCTGCACTACGGCCTCCCTGGCGGAGGTTAGTCAACCGTCTATCGGCGTCTCCCCAGTGGTCAGGGTGATCGAACACATCCTTGAACTCGGAGATAAAAGTATTAAAAGACAGGGAGTCATTGATCATGTGGGAGTAGGCGGCCTCAGCCCATGCCAGGGCCTGGCCTCTCAGCAAGCCAATGACGTAGCGTACCTTAGCGGGATCGGTGGGGAACGTCTGTGGCCGCTGGAGAAACACCAAGGAGCACTGCAGGACAAAACCTCGGCACTTCCTGGTCTCCCCAGAGAAAGGCTCGGGGTCCGGAGCGTAGGACTCCCGGGACGGAGGAGATATCGGAGGCGGGCTCGGAATGACTGGAGCAGGGGCTGATGGCATAAGGTGAGTGGTTAGGAGTTGTACCTGGTGTGCCAGTTGGGAGATTTGGCTGCTCATGGCCTGGCTGCTCTCAGATAGGCCCCGGAGGACCTGCTCATGATGTCCGAGAAATTCTCCCTGGCTGGCGATCGCTTTCCGAAGCGCGGCAGGCTCTGATTCCGGGTCTGCTGGGTCCATGCTTTAGGCCAGATCGTACTGTTATGGTTACGATCGAGTTCAGGACCCAAAATGCAGAAAACCCGGACACAGAGACGAAGGTTGAGGTGAACTGGTTTACTGGTGAGATACGAAACAAACAAGCAGGGGAGACAGACTGGTGCAGGCGTGAATGTGGAGACAGGCAGGCAGGATGACAAGCGGGGAGCCAGGAGACGGACAGGCAGGCAGGCAGGCAGGGTAACAGGCAAGGGAACCGGGAAGGAGGCTGGATCTGGGTAGGAAAACAAGGTTTAGACAGGCAAAGGGAACTTTGAGATTAATCCACAAAGCGGCCGAGAACGAGACTGACGGGGCAGTACAAACGACGATCTGGCGATGAGTGGATGGAAAGCCGGGGTTCTTAAGCTGCAGGGTGATGGGTTGATGGAAGGCAGGTGTGTGGGGTAGAGCAGGTGATGGGGATGAGTGGTTGATGATGGGAGGAGCCGGAACCAGGAGCCACACCCGTCGAACACACAGACAGACAGAGACAAACAGGGAGAAACTAGTAGGCAGGGGAGGAGGACCTGACAGTTTGAGGGTTTCATCAATAAACTGATGTCTCCGAATTCCATCTATTGTTTACTCTTAATCAACAGTTTGGCTCCTGAAAAAGGTATTGTGTGTATGTGTGTGTATATGTGTTTTGGTAGGTGAGGGAATGAGAGAGTGTGTGTGTGTGTGTGTGTGTGTGTGTGTGTGTGTGTGTGTGTGTGTGTGTGTGTGTGTGTTTCACCTAGCCTAGATGGGATTTGTCTGACATTACAGGAATCTGGCTGATAGCTGTAGTCTATGAAACATGACACCGATCTGTACTATGTACTGTACTATGTACTATCTGTACTATAATTCGCTTTTTCAAAATTCAACAATCCTGCCAGAAAATATTTGTCACCTCCATCTCATTAAACGAGAGACTGCATCATAGGCTACTTACTGTCTGGACCGGCAGACGTAATGCTGTACTGTACCGAAGGCCAAAACGGAGAAATAAATGTGTTTTCAAATTTTAAACGGCTTAGTGTGGACGTGGCCTTAAATCCAATGGCAACATGCTGCCTTATTCCTCACCACCTGATAACATATCACTTAAATAATAACATGTCATTTTAAAGGTGAAACATGGCACTTGGGTCCCTGCAAGCTCTAGAGAGAAGCTATGGTCCTCACTCTCCCTGTACTGTCTGTAGTATTAAGTCCAAATGATGCCTTAGCCGCAGGTATGTCAGACTCCAGTCCCACTGACAGCCCAGCCAGGAGGAGAGGAAATTGACAAATAAAAGTAAAAGGGGAGAGAGGCAGGAGAAGAGGAGGAGGAGGAGGAGGAGGAGTAGGGGGGTATGAAAGAGTGTGCTAAACCACTTTTTTCACCTCAAATCAAAAGCAGAGTGGTTTTCCTATCTGGCTGTTAGAGGTAAGATATGAACCAGGCGCTGTGCTCTGACAGTAGTGCACCTGGCTGCCAACACACACACACACACACACACACACACACACACACACACACACACAAGCAAACCAGCACATGGGCACACACACACGGGTGTGCATTTAAGGACACAATCACACAAATACACAAACACATCTAAAGCACCACGACACATACAAGGTCCGTACAAGGACACGTGTACACACACATGCACACACAGGGCAAACTATGGGTGGTACTTGCAGGTGGCGACATGATAGTACACATAGGAAGGTCATAAGTTCTCCAGCAGTGTCTCAGAGGGATAAACAAAGAGTGGTCACAACCATTCGGCCACTGTGTGAAATGTGTGTGTGTGTGTGTGTGTGCGTGACCCAGCCAGAGAGGCTGAGGCCCCAGAAATACTCATTTATGAAGGAAGTAAAATATTTGACTGAGTCTTGATTCAACTCCCTCGAGGAGGACAGGAAAACGCTGACTATGGGGAAAAAGACGAGGAAAGATGAAAAGAGAGGTGGAAGAGGTATTGTCGTGCCAGTCGCCTGCAACATGCCTACTCTACACTTTTATTTTATATTTGGACCATATATCCCCCTCTTCCCCACTTCCTCCACGCCTCCTTGCCGTCTCCTCCGCCCCACCGCAAACCTGCACTTTTAACACGCTGTTTTATTTCACAAGACACGTTAAAGATGTTAATACCAATGTAAGGGCCCTGTCACACTATTGCGTATGCCAGCGTATGGTTTATACGCAAAGCATACGCTGGCATACGCTGAATACGCTCGGGTTACGCTAGAGGTACGTTACTCATAGGTGGAGTACGCTGGTCATACGCTGGCAATACGCTGGCATGAAGGTGTACCGTACAGCTAGCGTATTGATACCGTACAGCAGGCGTATGCCTGATGATTGAGTAACGTATTTAACGTACAACTAGCGTATGATTGGCGTATGGCAAGCGTATCCCCAGCGTATTGCCAGCGTTTTGATAAAGTGTATATATAGAATCCCATTTCCCACTTCTTGCCTTTTTCTCTGCCCCGGGTAGCCGATGTCTTCTTCTTGGGAGCCATGTTGATAGCTTTACGTCTACTGCAATAATGCTGCAATGTGACACTTTGTCACGTGATAGCGGTACGCTGGACATGCGCAGTTCATACGCTACTCATTGGCTAGCCATACGCATACTACGCTGGACATACGCTGGACATACGCTGGCAATACGCTACTCATACGCTACGCATAGGTTCAATACGGTAAGTATACGGACAATTCTGTATTTTCAAGGGCTTTTTGTGCGTATGAAATGAATTTTCATACGCAACTAATACGTTTCTCTCATACGCAATAGTGTGACAGGGCCCTGAACATGTTACCAGCAATATGTCGACAGTGGATCGCATCCATATGTGTAATGCTACATACGATACGATACGATACGATACGATAACAAACAGGCATCCTTGATTGTTTATCAGGATGCCATGAAATAGAGAGCGTAAGCAAATGCACACACACACACACACAAAAACCTTTGCCATTTGTATCCAACTGTGAGCATGGCTGGTTTACAGCGTGCGTTAACACCATGTATCTGTATAGTTGATAACACCATGTGCTAAGTCACGTGTTTCACTGCATGCGCCAAGGTGCAATGAGTTCCAGACAACACTAACGGTGTATGACGGAACAAAGTAGAGATACATTGTTTACACATACTTTCATACTGACAGCACTTCCCCAGAGAGACTCATACTGTACAGTACACAAGGTCTCTCCATGTTTTTGCCTCTGCTAAGTGCCTTAGTGTTGATCGGAGCCCGTTCTTGCTCTGTAGTTCATGGCAAGAGTCACAATATGTTTTTGCCTTGGTCACAGGAGCACAAGCTGTGTATCGTAATTGAATCAGAGGCTGAAAAGTCTTATTAACTCCAAATATAAACAGTATGAAATAAATGAAAATATACTCTGTGTAAATGTCCTTGTACTAACTTCTATAGTCTGGTTCCTTATATTACAGGTAGACCAAACCAATAAAGAGCCATCTATCTATCTATCTATCTATCTATCTATCTATCTATCTATCTATCTATCTATCTATCTATCTATCTATCTATCTATCTATCTATCTATCTATCTATCAAATTCGTTTTCAATGTTTTTGGGTCCCCACATGATGATAGGAACAATATTTTTTTACTGAGCCAAGGGTGAGAAACCAGACATCCTTCAGAACAGGCTTTTGAGAGGTTATCTAAAAGAAAACAAAAAAAACATCTCAACTCTCAAAGTTGACTTAATGTAACTTTCTATGTATAACAGCATCAACTAAACACAACGTATATCCCTCCTGTCCTGGGTTTAAGAATCCCTACTGTCTCACAATGTCTAGGAGCGGGGGGAACGTTGGGTCATGGGAAGATTGAAATGGATCCTAAAGTTGTTCAGCTACAGGTATTGTGCAACTAAGGCCTTACATGTGTGCTTGTGTATTGATTAATCCTAAAGCGGTATAAAAATGTGGGTCCTCAGCAAAAATGAGTCCAATAACCCCTAACTGGATCATGTATTTTTTGTCAGTGTTTGTGTGTGTGTGTGTGTGTGTGTGTGTGTGTGTGTGTGTGTGCAGTGTAGACACAAATCCATGTGGCTATATATGCAAGCCAAGCAGGGAAGTGGAAGACTATAAGAGTATGGATATGAAACCCTATGGATAATGAAAGGATGAAATGAAATGAAATCAAGAGAATCGTAGTACATGCTGTACAGATTCCTGTGTCAGCTGTAGGGCAACTTGCCGGGAACAGAGGGATGGTATTCCCACATAAACGGCTGCTTCATCCACCCTTTACCGCGGAGAACCATTTCTTGCAGGCAGTAGAGGGATAAAGGATGGGGTTGGGTGGCTGGTGAAATGAGAAGTGAAGGTAAAGGGAGAGAGGGAGGGAGAAAGAGAGAGAACAGCACCGAAACAGAGCGAGATGATGAAAAGATGATAAATAGAAGAGGGGTTACAGCAAAAGGGACGGTGATGAAGATAGTGATTCATTGACAATCAAGCAGAGCGGCCCGGGATGTGGAACGGAGAGAGAGAAAAAAAAAAAAAAAGTGAGAGGTGAGAGGACACAGATAAGATGTGAAGGATAGAAGGGAGAAAAAGTGAGAGAAAGAGAAGAAGTTCGATATAGTTGGGAGGTGATGAGGAGGTGGTAAGCAGCGCTGTCAGGCGTGGCACAGAGGACGGGAATTGGTTGTAAACATTTAGTGAGGCAGAGATGAGAGTCCGAGGGACCTTTGAACAGTAGATTGTCTCCTCTCTCTCTCTCTTTGAGTGGTACTCTGAGCTGCCCTCCGCCTTTTTAGGGAGTCATCTGCCAAATTGGATCGATAAGTAATTAACACTTTGGCTCTTTGCTGCCAAGTTCTCGTCCCTCCCCTCTCCCCGCTTGCTCTTTTTCTCCGCCGCTCTCCACTGCCCTACACCACATCGCATCAACACGCACACGCACACATCCTCAAAAATACACACAAAAACAGGCAGAGAGAGAGAGAGAGGAGGAGGAGGGAGAGAGAGAGAGAGAGATTCACCCATGCACAAATTTACACACACTTTACTGCTTGGGCCTCCACTGTGCTCTGAGGGGCTGTGAGCGCAGGCAGGCAGTGGGTATTGATCCCTGCTGTCCTGGAAAAGACTCTCTGTTCCATCCGAATGCCCGTTGACTCACTCTCCACTTCCCTCTCCTTCTGTCTTTCCCCCTCTGCCTTCGTCTCTCTTCATCCCTCCCGCCCCTCCGCAGGGTAGTATTGACGTTTGACATTTGTTGATGTCAGGGGACTCTCAGGAAATATCTATCTATCTATCTATCTATCTATCTATCTATCTATCTATCTATCTATCTATCTATCTATCTATCTATCTATCTATCTATCTATCTATCTATCTATCTATCTATCTATCTATCTATCTATCCATCCATCCATCCATCCATCCATCCATCCATCCATCAGTGTAGAGCATGTAGAATAGAGACTGGCATGGCACTGAGTCTAAAACAGAGACAAGTAGAGTAGTGAAAGAGAGATAAAGGAAGAGAGCCAAGGAAAGGAATAGGCATGGCGAGGGAAGAGAGAAGAAAAAGTCAAGTGGGCAGAAAGAGAGACAGTGAAGAAGAGACAAAGAAAGAACATGCAGAGAGAGACAGACAGAAAGAAGTAAATCAGAAAGCGAGAACAACAGAGAGAATGACAGAGAGGAAGAAAGAAAGGGCAGAAAGAAAGATATGGCAGAGAGAGATAACAACAGCCCAGGGCCAAGTAAAGGGTTTGATGTGCGAGGCCTCAGTCAGTGCAGAGCCCCATCATCAATCCTATTGGCTAATCAGATGTATGGCTGAATTATTGATGGGTGATCCTCATCAATAATTGCACTGCTGCTGCATTTGGGCCACAGACAAATAGAGAAGGAAGGAATCTGAGGTTGTAGCTTAGCAAGCGCATACACACTAATCACACACATACATATGGATGATAGGGACTTACTGTACGGTACACATGGAAAGATGTCACTTCATTCATGAATGTACACACAGAAGCATGCAACACAAACATAAAGAGTCCTGGAGGTCCTGGAGGTCCTGGACTTCAAGGGAGAGGGGTGTTTAGGAAAAGTGACAAAAAGAGGTAAATCAAATAAAACACTGCAGTATTTTTGATGGTTATGTTTCAGAGAGTTTGGGTAACATATGTTTCCTGGCTCGGGTTTCGCCTGGTCTATTAAAATGTATTCCATGAACTGTTGGATACCTGGCTTTCTACGAACCCATCTAACTTCTTCTCTCCCCAGTAGGCCATGCTCAAAAGAGTCAGCATTCGGGATCCAGATAAGTGGAACTTGGTGCGATGGCATGAATGCTTCATGCGTCAAGGACACGCTTGTCTGGTATTTGAAATGCTGGACAAGAGTTTTTTTGACTTTATGATGAAGAAAGATTTACAGCCCCTGTCTCTAAAGGACATGAGACCCGTCATACAGCAAGTACACACTATGTGGCAAGTACACACTTTGCGGCAAGTACACACTATGTGGCAAGTACACACTAACCTGCAGCTGGTCATGGCTTTTAAGGCTCTCATGATTCATACAGACTCAAAACCAGATAACATCATGCTGGTAAATCACCTGGAACAGCCATTAAGTGTCATATTGATCGATTTAGACTTCATTCCTGCCTCCAAAATGAATTACTTACAGGTGAGAAATTGAATTAACACATCTAATTCACATCAGCTGGTGTCAACGTTTATTACTAATGTAGTGTGTACCCTGTGTCTCGGCTGCTACTATGTCTTGTTGTCTTCTTGGTCCTCAGGGCAGCCGCCTCTGTCTCTACCCTGTGCACTGTAAATATGGTCAGTAGCCTAATATACCTATACTTGATTGTATAGCTACTCTAAGACCACCTTAACACCACATGAATCTCTGAACCCGTGTGAAAAACATGTAGAATGAAGGCTGATATGATGCCGTATTGTCTCTCCAGGTGAGATCCGTCGTGGTGACACAGGGTCAGCCAGAGGAGCATCTGCTGAATGCTGGGGCCAAAAGCAGCTCTCTTTTTCCATCACGTCTGGAGGCTAAAGGTATCATAACACCCTGCTTTGTCCCTTGCTGGTCAGATAAAAATGTTTTCCTGAATATACAACAACCCTTTTTTTTTTTAAAGTGTCTCATATATTTATATATAACTAAAACTATTGTTTTTGTTAGGCTTTAAATGCCCCCTACTATGCCAAACGCATGACACCAACAGGCCAGAGGGCGGTTATATAACAAGCAAGTCAAATAACTCCGTGTGAACCGTATGCCGGAGAATCTCTTTCTGTTTCCTCAGATTCTTTGACCATTTTAACCTGTGTTTGTCTTCCAGTCGAGGAGGAGAAGGAGAGAACAGAGAGCACTGGACCGGTGGCAGGAAAAGCCGACCTGTCTGGAGAGACTGGCAGCTTTGGAGCTTCGCAGCTGACCTGACGGGACTGACAGGAGGCACACCGAACGGGGAGGCTGAGCTGGAAAACGACAGTCAGAACCCCCTCCCCCCTGTCCTCCTGCAGAGAACGCTCAACGGGACTATGACTTGGCATAGTTCATCAAGTGTAAAGGCCTCATTCCTGGTTATATGCACTTGTATATTAGAGGACTCGTCATTTGAAAACATCCCCAGTGTTACCACCAGCCAAGCCGACGTAGAGCCCAAGGATGCGAACGCCGTCTCTGATGATAGACCTTCGCCCATCACCGTCTCTGTCGTCTCGGGGCTTTGGCCACCATCTCCACTGAGGCCCACAAGGAGAAAGTCACACTTAATATCTGCAAGTGTATTATTACTGCTTCATATTCTATTCTTTCCTACTCCTGAGTGCGGGTGATAGTATTTCTTAATTTGCAGAGGTCAAACGTAAGAATAAGATTCAGAAGATCTGTTCTCCAGGGTGATGAGGGCCATGCTGTGTCCATGGTGATGAGTGAAGCTTCATGATCACATCTGCTATAAGATAGAAGAGAATGAGGAAAATACTGAACTTGGATGTGTATATGTGTGTGTTGTGAGACGTGTGTGTGCCTTAGTGAACAGCGAAGCCCACTGCTTGCTTTAACCTGCTGATTTCTGCATTGTGCTGTGAAATACCCCCCCCAATAATAGCAGTACAATGTGACCCTAGAGCAAACACACAAACTAACACATTCACAAATGCAAAAATGCATGCACTTTGCCCTCCATGTGCATTTTACAGCAATGTCAGTTTTGGAGTTTTGAGGCTCGAATGTATTAATGTAAACTACTGATATTGCGTTTCCATCGTTGCATGCATAGCCTCTGACGTGGTATTTCTGTTGCATCAGAAATCATAACTTTCTCACCAGAAGGCAGTTCAACTTCCAAAACTCCACTGCAGAAAAAAAAAAAAAAAAGATTATGTGCAGTTGATTGACTCCCTTTTCAGTATTTACTTTTCTTGTCTGAGTTCTGTGACTCCAGCTTAACTTTCTGACCCCCAAGTAAAACCGCCATATCCTGGTCCTCCGAATGTTATATCCAAAGACACTCTCTTTCTCTTTCTCTCTCTCTCTCTCTCTCTCTCTCTCTCTCTCTCTCTCTCTCTCTCTCTCTCTCTCTCTCTCTCTCTCTCCAGATGGAAGTTGAAATGAATCTAAATTAATGAATATCATTAGAGCCTCTTAAATAGCCGGGTCGTATTACTAACCCCTCTTGGCTTTATCTCCCTCTGCACATGGGTCCCAGACAGGCAAACCTTTCTGGGAGATACAGATAGAAAAGGCTAACCACTGTTTTATTTTTTTTCCTCCCAATTGGAAGGAAATGTTCCCTCTTTCTTTCAGCAGGGGAGCAAGGCGCTGCGTAATGAGTTCTGTGCTTAACGAGGGCAGTCTAATGCCTGGCAACATGTTTTCAGTGCCGATATCACTGTCCTACAGTCTGTTCACTTTTAGCCAACACGAGCCACCCAAGATACTGCCAATGAGTATTTCTGAACATTTTACACTGTTTCAATATGGAGTTGATATTCTACATGTTTTATTTTTTTCCCTCTGGGCGTAGTTCAATTATGAATTAAACGTCCCCCCTGTGATTTTTTTCCCACTTGTTTTTCCGTGGAATATCAAAGCACAAAAGAAAAAAAGCACACTAAAAGCACAAAATAGCTTCAAAAGTTGTCCTGCAAAAATTTGAGTCCTCCAAAATTGCCAAAAACTTAATGAGTGACTGACTGATTTGTTTATTTGAGAATAGGACAATGAGTAATATTTAATACTTTAATACTAGAAAACTGCTTCATGAAAGAAATCGGATTTGTTTTTGTTTTTTGTCAAGAGGTAAAGAGAGTGGTACCGGCTTGTTTCCTTCAGTTGAGGACAATTTCCAAAATTAAGCTGTTTTTATCTTTTAGTAATGTGGAGAAAGTCATTCACAATAGGTAGGATTTTAACTGGTGAAAGTGATTAAATCACAAATACTCCAATTCTGGCATCTCCGCACTGGTTTCCTGTTAGGTTGAGAAATGATTTGAAAAGAACACTTCAACGTTATGTATTTACCATACAGCTGACACACCCACCCTAGTGGGCATAGTTATATAACCACAAAACACTTGTTGGCATCGCTCAGTTTGACAAAATTAACAATTTAAATGGCATCTCAAAACTTCACAGAGGAAAATCGCATTCACATTTTATAGTGTTTATAAAAGAGCAAGCACCAGCAGGCCGGTAGGACAGTGAGTATGGGCCACCGAGAGCTAACAGTGACTGGTGGTGTTTATGTTCCAACAGTAGTGGAATCACTTTGCTGTAACAAATGTAATCATGGACAGTTCTTGTTGGATGGCATAGCTGACCCCAGCACAGAGAGAACCATGGTGTGTGTAACATCACACAAATGTTTTGCTGCTCTTTTTGTTTTGAAGATTTTTGAGGATCCCCAAATTAACCGGAAAAGACAATCACAACCAGCAATACCGAGAGGGCAGGTTGCTGTTGGGTAAGTATTTTGTTCAACCTAACTTTGTTACTGCCAGTTGTTTACATGATAAAGTGAATCAATGCATCAAGGCATTTTTTCATTATGTTTTGGCCAGCTAAATAATGCTAGAAAATAATCTGTACTAACACACAATGGAATGTTTGTTTCCCAAATGTGTAATACTGTAATATTTGTAATAGGCAGTCTACTTGCCTGATCAATAACAAATTTATCTTTTTCTGTATTTCAGGCAATACCACCTGGCCGTTTACCAATTCTTTGTAGAGTGGGTGCTATACAAGGGGGAAAACGTGGGAAAGGAAACCACATAATCTTGCCTGCCTCTGTGAAATGAAAAATCACATCCAAATGTCCCAATCCAAATGGTCAATACAGGGGACCTGTTGAAGTGGATGATGCCTTAGACCAGCTTTGGCTATGTGGAAATCACATCAATAGGTTGTGTACAGCCAGCGGAGTAATAGACAGATAAATAAACTAACCAGCTGACAGTTAAAAGAGGACTTTCCAGAATGTACTTGGACATTGTCATATCCATGTATGGTCTGGTAATTCAATCTATTTGGTCGACTTTTCTTCGCCAGGACAATGAGGCTCTATTATATAGGCAAGATGACACCATTTAGTATATCTGTGGATTTTTTTTGCCAAGAGTTTTAAATTTCTTAGGAATTTCAATAATGCAAAACTGTTAATTCTTACATAACTGTGGCAGGTTAAACAAATGCAGATGGAAAGTGCACCTGTTGTTTTGTCAGAGTACCAGAGTACCTTTATTTGCTCAGCTAATGTTAGCCATATTTTTTATCCTGTCAATGTAAATGTCATATGTTGATGTCATGGAAACTGAGCACTGGTATCATCAAAATCCCATGACAGCCATGCAGGGTGTACTAAAATAAACAAAAAGCTAATAACAAGCTGTATTTCACATTTAAAATGGATGCCATGGAGATTGGATTGCTAGTCATTGCTATCGTTCCAGTTGTACACAGAATTCCAACCACATGTCATTTTATATATCAACAACTATTAGTACGCTCATGCTCAATGGCTAATACCATCATGTTTACTTGCAAAGGTCATTTATAGGACCATAACCTTCAGTGAAAATAATAGCCCATTTTCCTGAACAGGGCATAGTGGCGCTTTTCTAGGCAAGCTAATGCTGCACCAGATGTTTTTCAAAATTGCCTTGCTGACAAATATCCCTATTGGCAACAGGATGAGAAATAAATCATTTTTTAGGAACAATTTCTTGACATAAGTTATCAGCAAGTGCGGGCACCCTATTTCACCATGCTGTGGAAACAAGACACTTGTATAGACCCTTGTGCAAGCACCTGAGCAGACAGAAACATAATAGTCAAGGATATTGAGAAATTGCAAGTAGATAGTAGATTGTGCTTCTAGTAGATAGAAGCACAAAAAGTTATCCGGTTCAATTGGTAATTGGAAAAAGTGGTTCGGTTTACATTCAACTCATGTGAATGAAGAATGCATCTTATACTTTTCTCAGTCAAGATGAATAGTTCGGTCTGTTGTATCAAGTTGTATTCATGCCACTGAGGTAGACACAAATTGGTCCAGCCTCACCTCCGTCAGCTGAGCTGCTGCCATCCGCCTTGAACTCCTGGAAGCATCGGGACTTCTCCTCAGATCACTGATGGGCGCATTCTCCCTTAGTATAAAAGGGAACTAAATAATTATACACTACAGCAATTACACTGTGTTTGGTGGTGGGGCTTTTGATCAGGAAGTAAAGAATCCTCTGTTTACCTAGGTGTGCAACTGTTCCTGTTCGCCGAACTCCAGCCAGCTAGCTAGCCGACTTCTGTGCTCGGGATTCCCCCAAAGGAACCAACGCCCCAGGACAGAAACTCCAGGGTGGAGTAGAGGGGGTTTAGGAACGGACTGTGAACGAGAGGATCGAAGATAAGGACTGGACTCATGTATTGAAGGACTATAGGTTTCTCCCTTACATTTTTAGTATTTGGTTAACAGTGATTAGTGGACTTTATGGCGTTTTAGAGCACAAGACAAAGATTTTAACCTTTTATTTAATTTGCTACTGTGGGCTGCCTTTTTCTAAATAAATATTATATTTTATACTTATCTTTGGCATTCTGGTGTCTGTGTTGGTGTTGGTGTGGCCCGGGATGAAAAACCTGCACAATAAATAGTCAGCTTTAGGCTGTAACATAGACAAAGTGTCAGCAGCAGGTAACACCTCCATTTCAGTGTCGGTGCTGAGGCAACAGCTGGTTGTTCAGTCTACGTGGGGAAAGTAGAGACTAACTGACAGTTAGCAAGCTGGCTAAACAAAAACAAGCTGTAAAACAAATGTGTCCCATACAGTTGGGTATTTGGGCTAACTTTACTAACTTTACTCTTTGTGGGTTTGGTGAAAGAATGACAGCTCTTCTGCTCGCTATCACGATCAATTCTGCTTTCATGTCTCACTCAAACTGTGTAATCTGTTGTAAAAGGCTAATGTTCCCAACGTGAAGCAGTCAGAAGTGAGACATCCTACAAGCGTGAGGTAGGCACACCCACCTCTGTGAGCTAGGCAGTTGGGGGCGGGTCATGGGACTGACCTTGAGAAGCTAGCCTGCAGTGCAGACTGGTACATGGCTCTGTGTGCCGCATTCATTATTGATTATAGCCTTCCAAATTGACCGAAAGCGATTAAAGCACAGTTAGGTCTGGCCTCAAGCTATTTTAACCATATGAGCCAGTGTGCAGCCTCAGGTCCTCAGGCAGGGCCCGTCTTGCTGTCCTCAGCTTAAGGCTAAAGGTAACCAGGCTTTGGATCAGCCCGCCTGAGGAGCTCGGGCTAGCAGAAGCGCTCTTTAAAACTTAATGTTATGGGCTTGCATTTATACTTAATGTTATGTTATGTCATGTGTTTTATCCTATTATTATTTATCCATGTGTTTTTTACTATTATTTTATTTATTATTATTACTATTATTCTATTAGTATATCTATTCTTATCCCTTTATTTTGTGCCTTGTTGTTTTACTTTATTTATTTTTGTTTGTTTTAATTCATTTGATTGTTAAAGCACTTTGTAAACTCTTACTGCCTCTTAGTTTTGTATTATTACTTTATTCTTATTCTTCTTAATATTATAACTCATCTGTTCAGGACCTGGCTCATTTGCTCATGACATACTTATGCAAAAAGGCTCGTGCAGGTGTCCCCACTATCTGGTTATCGGCCTGATACATCGATCAGTACATGGCGTGTGTGTGTGTGTGTGTGTGTGTAGAGCCCGGTGTGGTAATGGGCAGCAAATCTCAATTGAGGATTAGTGTTCTTATGTGTTCATTATTCATCAGTGATAACCATCCTTATCTTCATTACACAATATGACAAATGAGGCATAGACAGATACCCTGTATACTCACACACACACACACACACACGCTAACACACAAACACAAATACTAGAGGTGCACTGATAGTATCTGTAGTATTGGGATTGGCGCTGATCCAACGCAAATGAAGCTGTCCCTATATTATTAACATGCAAAATTGCTGAAATGCTGCTCTGTGAAGTTCAAAGGTTCAAAGGCAAAGCAGGCTAAAAGCAATTCTGTGTTATCAGATGTTACCAACCCACTCTGTTCTTTTTTCTGTTGACCTTTTCTGAATAAGGTATTATTGAGAGTCCATCAATAGGCTGTGTTTGACCAGTGTGAAAAATGGGAAGCTACCGTATATCCGTACAGCCCATTTTCTATTTTATTTCAATGTCATTTATCTTTCTTCTATATTTGATTGAGGAATATTATACAATTATACAGTTTTGATCAAATAATACATGAATTCAGTTGACGCAATTGTTCCTGTAATTGTATTCGGTACTGAAATCTCAAAAACTGCTATTGCTGCACCTCTAACACACACACACAACAGACATTTATAACCTGCAACCCATATAGAATGAATTGACTGGTGTGTGAGCACATATTTATGCACCTGCACACACACACACACACACACACACACACACACGTTTCCCAATCCATCAGAGAATTAACAGCCAGCATTGACAGAATTCCAGGGTTCCAAATTTCCCCACAGGGAATTCAACTGGTGACACGATGACGTGTTGGAAAATTGGGCTGCAAATCATCACTCCATTATTCATGTCTGTCTGCCCCAATCCTTGTCCCCACTATCTGGTTATTGGTCTGATACATGGATCTGGACATGGTGTGTGTGTGTGTGTGTGTATGTGTGTGTGTGTGTGTGTGTGTGTGTTGGGTGCGGGCGTGGGTGTGTGTGTAAAAGTTCAGCATCCTTTTACTCAAATATTTTCATTCATGCCTTGCAGATTACCATGTAATGTACTTGTTACTGTCATTGTCTGAAATCCCCTAGCATGTTCATTTCTAAACCTACTTAATTCAATTCAATTTCATCGAGCCATTGTTGTTGATCTTTTGGGAAATTACGAAAATGATTATTTTATTGCAATTGATGAGTGAATAATATAATAATAATAATGTGATACATTGTTGATCCCCGTTGAGAAATTCTTTATCATTTTGCTTCACACTTCAAGGCAGATGCTTGCAGACACAGGGGCTTGAACCAGGACATTTTTTATAACCAATTGATCCAATTGATTAGAGTCTAACTAAAAAAAACACTCCGTTTAATTTAGACAACAACAAAAAGTGAAAAACATTGTTAGGAATTGTGAGTTTTCCATGTATCAGTGAAATATTGTAGGGTATATTTTCATCTTTCTGTTTGCATGTTCTCCCCGTGCTCACGTGGGTCTCCTCCTGTAAAGAACCCCATCTAAAAACATGCAACATCCAGTCCTGTCCCTGACGAAGATAGCGACATACATCTGGAATTGGTCCCCGGGCGCTGGTGTGGCGGCTGCCCTCTACTCCCTGGCTGTCCCTGGAGGAAGGTCGGCGAGGATGGGAAAAAAAGCAGTACTTATTCAACTCTGACATTCGACTCTGCATGTGTGTGTGTTGTGTTCAGTGGCCACTTCCCCCCCTGCATGTGTTGTGTGTGTTGGTGCATGTTTGTGCATGCACCTCGATGTTGCAATTAAAGTAATCTTCTTCTTCTTCTTCTCATCTTCTAGTATAATGGACACGTTCACTGGTCCTGGATTTCCAGTATTCTGTTGTATTAATAACATTATTAACATTAATTAACAGGATGACACATTGGGAATGAACCCATCTCAGGTTTTCATGTACCACTAGTAGAATAGGTTGAAATATTCTACAATTTGTTGGTCAATGTCTCTAGTCTTGACATATCTAGGTTCAGGTTTGATATAAATGAGTGATATGTGTGCAGTACACATGCACATCATTCAAAATTGTGGGACTGGAATGATCTCTGCTTGTTGAGTGTATGAGTGTGTGTGCTTGTCTCAGTGTGTGTGCTTGAATACACCGGCTGGCAGATGTTTCTACATGTGTTGTATTTGTGCATGCATGTGTGTGTATTTGTGGACGTTTGTGCTCTGTGCTCCTGATCAACGCTTCCCGTCTGCTCCAGCTCTCTAGTAATTACACCAGTGTCTAGGTTGTCAGGGTGTCTGCCTGTTTAAAAGATCAAACACAGTCTCAGCCCACCCCCTCTCTCGCTCTCGCACAGTACAGATCTAAGAAAACCCAATCGTCGCTGTAAAAGGTCACTGGCTGTGTTTTGATGTTGCACAATTGTGTTATTTATGTCATCCGTGTGTCTCTTTGCCTTTATCCTCCATGTCTTTCTTTCATTCAGGGAGAATGAGCCAGTCAAATGTCACGCACTCAGAAGTGCTTATTGAGCAGAGGGGAGAAAGAAAGAAAGAAAGAAAGAAATGTTTCAAAGATTGCCTCATAGCAACAAGGTCCTGGGTACGAATCTTTGCCCTTTCGGTGTTGAGGTTACATGTTTGGTTTGCTCTGGTCTGGCTCCCACATTCCAAAGACATGCAAGTCAGGTGGAATTGGTGTGTTAGTCTGTAGGTGTAATAACATATGGTTGTTACATAACATTGTCTGGCTGAGGTAAAACTGATTAAAAACTGTTACGAGCAACTTGATTCTAAATATATAGAGAGAGACAATCTGGTTTTATCACTTTGTTGTTGTATGACATCAGTCTGTCTACCCTGTGGTTTTTTTCTGTCTCTCTCACTCCCTCTTTGTCCAGTAATTATAGCTTTTAAAAAAAACCTATATTCACCCAGCAAAGGTTTGTTGCACCTTCACATTTACCTAAGACAGCATTTAGACCCTCAGACACTAAGACTCTCCACTGAAACTGATAATCATAATACAAAATAAGACATTAAGACACAATACACACATTTACACCTTGGAGCAAGCCGATACAACCACAGCCTTCTACGGTTGGCAGATATGACTATTAGTTTTCCACTTTCCCAGCCCCCAGATTGCCCCCTGATATTCAAACTGGCTACCTTTTGATCACAAGCCCACTTCATTAAGGGAATACACCGAGTTTTGGGGAGATCGGCCCGTTGGTCAACTTACCCATTAAGTGATAAGAACATAAATGCCAAAAGCATCCATGTGTCCTCAGTAGTTTGTTCGGTCCTGTGCTCCACGCTAAGCTTTTAACATATAGTATATTAAATGATAGCAGGTGACTATCTCAAAAGTGAGAAAATAAGAACTTGTAGCAGCTCTAAAGCTAAATGGTGAATGGTAAAATTAACACAAAATATGAGAAAATAATGTAAAAAAAACAAAAAAAAAACATTATAATGCATCAGCTGTATTGAGTTCATGACAATTTTTAATAGTTTTGAATCTACAGGCCATATAATAATAATAAAAAAAACTTGCTAAAGAGGTAGCATAGAGCACTGGAGCCAACAGAGGACACAGATGATTTTGGTTCTCATCACTTTACAGGTAACTTGACCAACTGGGCCACACTCCTAAAAACTCCCTTTAAGTGTTAGGCAACAACAACTGCCCCGGTATGTCTCACACCTGTCGATTTCTTCCCTCCTGGATCTATTCCTTCTCTCCTTTCCTGTTCTTTCTTCCGTCAATAATCAGAGATTTGGCTATCGGCACAAGGCTGGATGTAATCCTGTAACAGGCGCACACCCACACATGCCTCAGACTAGGTTAGGTTCACACAACACACGTACAAACAACACACACAGACACATGTTAGACTGTATTAACTTCAAAACACACACACACACACACACACACCTCAGTTAGGTCCCAGAGGCACCTAAGCTACATTATATCGGCGCCCAAACATCGATTTGACTTCATGTATATTTTATTATTGTGTTTCCAAGTAACTGTTGTACTTCATGCTGTATCACAATTAGTTGGCTTGTTGTAAGAACGCCTTCAAGCAAATGTCCTCCACTTATACACAAACACCTCACCCTCCATTAACCATTAGTATCTTAAAGAAACACACTTGAGAATGTCTTCACTGTGTTCAAATGAAGTGTGTCACATGGATCAGAGCCGGGGCGATGCTGTAATTAGATCAGTGAAACTGGGAGGAGGTGGCTGTCGTATCTGTGAAAGACCGCTTTTGTCTTCTTGTCGCGTGTGATTATCCGCGCGTGATCATATTTGCGTTCTTCCTCTCTCTCTGTTTGCGTTGGTCTCTGACTTCTTCCCGGAGCCCGTACGCGTATCTCAATGTTGGAAAAACATGTTGTGACTCTTCTTGCACACTCCCTTATTGATATTCCACAAATCAATGTTAACACTCAAAAAGCTGTCCATTTCAATTTGACCCCGTACACCGGCGTGAGTCATATGGAGGAGAACTGAACGGTGATGAAATGAGATCAGAGCAAGCTGCTCACTTTACACTGTAGGATTATTTTCCTGGAGAGTCATTCATCACTCCAGATCATCTGCTATGATCTGTTTATGGAGCACATCTGCTCGGCTGAGTATTTATAGTGGAGCCGCACGCACGCACACACACACACACACACACACACACACAGGAATTCACACAAAGAGGCAAACCCACATGTATATGCACACATACGAACAAACGCGCATAGATGTGCGCTCATAAAAACATGCACACGCTATATACACACACACACACGTACAGAGAGAGACATACTGCAAATATACACACACACAACACTTAATATTTTATAGACTAATTCACTAATGCATACACACAAACAAAGTGCATAAGCATTCATTCTCATTTTCTCTCTCACACACACAATCAAGCATTTTAACTGTGTTGTCAGAAGCATGAATTTGCACTTGTTTCCTCAGCACTAGATTACTTCTGCTTTGGCTGACAAATCGCTGTGAGTATACAGAGGTAGGAACAGGGGGAAATATGTGAGAGAGAGAGAGAGAGAGAGAGAGAGAGAGAGAGAGGAGGAAAGATGAAGAAAGGGGGAGGAGGATAGATGAAGAGAGAGAGGAGGTAAAAGGAGAGAGAAAACCAGGATGGGAGAGGAGGAGAAAACGATGGTGAGACAAAGTGAGAGAGAGAGAGAGAGAGAGAGAGAGAGAGAGAGAGAGGGCCAGGGGGAGAGAGAAAGTGGGAAACCCAATCGGAGTTGATGGGGCTCCTCAGCACAGCGGCGAAATCAATTTGACTGGTGCTGCTCCGGCTCTGAATGAGAGGCAGGGGAAGACGGAGCGAGAGAGGGGATGGAAGGGAGACGATAGAGCGAGGCAGTGAAAACGAGAGAAAAGGTAATGGAGAGAGGGAGAACGAGAGGGGAGGAGGTGAGGGGCGGGGACGGCGACGAGAGAAAATGTGGAGGTGGACGATAGGCGCTATAAAACACACAGACACCTGGTGTTTACTTGCAGTTATGAATAGAAAACAGGCCTGAGAAATAGAGTCCATAAAACAAAAGGAAAAGGGAGAAATGGAGCGGCCTACATACAGTGCAGCATTGTGTATCTCAAGGTGCTGACAAATGCCAGGGAATAAAATAGCGTACATTAAAGTGGGTTTGAAGTGAACGCTGTGTATCAAACCTGAATGAGCAGCTGTACAAAATGTGTCGCTCACACCGCCTAGGAATTGTAAACAAAGGACAGAAAGACGCTTGAAATAAGTCTGAGAGTTACTTTGTGAGCCACTAACCCAATAAAGGGCAGATCTGAGCTCGGTGCCAGTCGATATCTCATCCCATCATGTCGAAGAAGAAATATATAACGTTAGGAAAATGTCACTTTTACGCTTCGCTCAATAATAGTTAAATGTAAGTGTATGCAAGCGGTCTGCTGATGGGCTTGCCTCAGGATTTTTACAATGTCCTGTAAAAAAGTCCAGTAAGACCAGTGATGGTGCGATAGGTTTTACACCTTGTCGATAGCAGTCAACTAATAGATCTCTTTTACAGTATCCTAAACGATGGAATAGAAACAATGATGTTGACATTAAGCTAGGTTTATGCCTTGTCCGATGATGATAAAAACTAAGTGTATGGAAACAATAGAGCTGACCGTACCGCGCCGTACCTACTACCTCAAACACAATAAGATTTACTGGAGTAGCACTCGGGCTAATTAGCAGCGTGGCTAATTAGCTAATTGCCAAGAGAGAGACAATGATGACCCTCGTGCTGTCAACAGGTACCAGCCTTGGCCGGCAGCCAGCCGTCCTCCACATACCGGCTCTGTCCTTGCTTGAATAGCACTGTGATCGATGTGACTTTTCATACTGTAGGTGGACTGCAAAAACTAACGGGAGAGCTTCCGCCGGCCTGGCATGAGTTCTGCTCTGGTATTATTTTAGGGTTGTTGCCCAGTAGGGTGCGATCTCCGGGTGAGCTGTTCTTAATGATGTAAGAGATAGAAAGGCAGTTCTCGTAGGTCAGGGGTGTCAAACTGTGTGCCATGGAGGGCCGAGAGTATGCAGGTTTTCGTTCCAACCGAAGAATACAGCAGGTGATTTCACTGATTACCACACCTTCAACCAGAGAAGAGGGACTAATCAGTGAAATCACCTGCTGTATTCTTGGGTTGGAATGAAAACCTGCATACTCTCGGCCCTCCATGGCACACAGTTTGACACCCACACACACTACTGTAGTGTGTGTGTGTGTGTGTGTGTGTTTGTGTAAATGCACATGCATGACTTTGTGTGTGTAAGTATGTTTATTAGGTGGGAGGGCCAAGCACCTAATGAGCATTGTGTGTGTGTGTGTAACACTTTTTGCATTGTACACTAATTAAGGTAATTGTTTAGGCCACGCAGAGCCCTTAGAGCCCTTAGAGCCCTTAGAGCCCTTCAAAATGGAAATCCAGTGTGCGCTTGTACACCAGGCAGTGCGGTAGACGTCAAGAAACGTCAGCCAACTGGAAGCTGCTGTGTTGTATATCCACAATCCACGAAGCAGCTCGCTCAACTGTAGTGGCAACGCATGAATGAAACATTTAGTTCAGTGATTCTCTTCGTTACAACAGCACTGTGTGCTATCACAACACTTGTTAACAGTTGGAGCTTTTAAAGTCAACATAGTTTCACTCACTCCAATCATGCACACCTCACGAGCACCTAGAAAGCGCTAGTTTGAGTCTGTGTGTGGAAGTGAATATGAACGTGTGCATGCGTGCATCCTTTGTGTGTTTGTGCATGCATGCCTGCATCTATGTGTCTATGTCTCTCTGAGAAATGAAGGGGGAAAAGGGGGAGATAGTAAAAAAGGGTGCAAACATAATTTTCTGAATAAAGAGGGTGATAGAAAGACACCCAGGGAATGCTGGTAGAGGAAAGCCTCTCTGAAAAACATCAAATGCCAAACTGGAATCTTGGGGAATAATGAGACAGTGTGGGAATGCAAGCCGTACGCTATACTTTGTACTTCTGCTGAGCAGCAACAACTGTGAGGCTTTAGTGCTCTACCTCGTCTCCTCTCCTTTCGTTTACTTTCTCTTTCCCTGCTTCTTTGTATCGCTCTCCCTCTCTCTCACGCTCTTTCTCTCTCTGTGTAAAGGGAATATGGATTGTACTTGAAAAATGGATCAGAGTGCCAGACTGGGATCAGCTACTCAACCTGAGAGAAAAGGAGCAAACTAGAGAGAGGGGTGGTAATGGCTTTATTTAAGCTTGGTTAGTATCTACAAAGCTCCTACAAACCCTGGCCTGTGCAAGGGTACTTCCTATCATCAACGGAGATCAGCAGTACATTATTGATGATATATTAAAATGCAGATCGACACAGTGGTAGTCACTGTAGAGAGAAACCCTCCTCTCCCCATTGCACCCTGTATCTATCCTGCAGGGTTATTCAGAAGGTCCTCTGAGGGGAGGAGCATCAGGGCAACAGCAGTGAAATAAGCGTGTAAAAAAGTCGACCTACTCACCAAGCAAAGAGCTCAACTTCTAGTCGTATCCACTTAAAATAATTGTGTGAGCGTGTGTGTGGGGGTGTGCGCGCGCCCGTACACACACGCATGTTTACACTACCTGTAATTCAGGTGTTCTTGAGTGTGTGTGTGTGTGTGTGTGTGTGTGTGTTCCCTCAGCCACCCAATGCTCATTGTGTTATGAAGGCAGCTTCCTCCAGAATGGAACTCCTTATTTTCTCATTGCTGTTGACAGCCTCAGCCAAGAGGCTGCTATTTTTAAAAAGGAGTGGGTGACTGTGCAAGCTAATAAACGCGCCTGCGCGCACACACACACACATACACACATACACACACACACACACACAAACTTGCATAAAGTCAGAGATACGTGTTCACCTAGTCAGTCATGCAACAATAGGCATGTTCACACCTTTGACATCAACATACTTACGCACACAGAACAAGGAGCCACCCACCTTTGTGCGTGCACACCCACACAAACACCCACACACACACGCACACACACATACTTATACACATACACACAGCTCAGGGAAATTGTAATTTCCATCTCTGTCTCTTGCTCTCTGCTTGGGTTAAATAGCTGATCCCCTTTTAGCTGTCTATGAATAGTGTTAGCATCTGACACCGGTGTACAGCTAGAAATGATTCCTGATCCAATGTAGTGGAAGATGTTACCACATCTGTTATGGCACTATGAGAGAGGGAGACGGAAAGACCGGAGAATCAGAGAAAGGGAGGGAAGGAGCGAGAGACAGCAGAATTTAAACTGTATCTCCACATTCCCCTCTGTTTCAATCTTCCTCTCCATCCTCCTCCTTTACCCCCGTTCCCCCCTCTCTGTATGTCTTTCCCTCACCTCCCTGTCTCTCTGCTTCTCTGTCTCTCTCTCTGTATGTCTTTCCCTCACCTCCCTGTCTCTCTGCTTCTCTCTGTCTCTCTCTCTCTCTCTCTCTCTCTGTGTCTTTGACGGGCTCTAACTTTCCTTCTCCACCCTTTCTGCCTGTCTTCATCTCTCTGTTTTCCTCCCTCTTTCCTCCCTCTCTTTTTTCTTCACCATATGATATACTTTTCATACTCGAGGGGCCGATGTAGTGGCACGCCCCTCCGCTCCCGTCCCTCCTTCACATGGCCGAGGTTCAGCCTGAATGCTTATTCCGCTCTTTGGGCCAACGTATCCATTCTCCTCCTCCTCGTCTCCTCTCTACCATATGATAGATAGCTATAGATTGTCTATTGGGATAGTGTTGGAGCCTAATTAGAGTCTTCTACTGACATCAGTCTAACGTATGGCTATTGACCAGCGGGGTCAAATGCATTAGCTATTGTGTCGGTGAATGCCCCATTTATATCCCACCTCCAAATGCAGAGCAATTAGACAGATTAAGGCTGCAGAGCATTCACTAGAGCTAATGACTACCTTGGGGTTGCACAATAAAGGGGATTTTGTGCAAACTATTGCCAAATGATTTGTTTATAACAATAGAGATAGATGGGCAATGGTTAGTAATGGACAGTGACTATGAAAGTTGCACACACTGAAAATGTGAATCAAGTTGTTTGTGACTAACCTAGTTGGTAGTTGAGGGTATGTGGGAGTGTATGGGTCGATGAAAGAGCAAGCCAATCCATCTGGACTAGGGATCGACTGATATCGGCTTTTGAAGGCTGATCTCAATATTTATTGCCATTTTTTTTGTAGTATTGATCAATTATACAATAAACATGTTTTATACAATCCCAATATCGGCCTCATATATTAGCAAATTCATATATCAGTCTAACCTTAATCTAGGCACTGTGACATTGAGACATAGTGTCTGGGTCATATGTAATATGTTCTGTGTTTTGGCTCCATGTCTCCCTCCTCTCTCTCTCTCTCTTTTTGTCGGAGTGACATTGAAACAGGCTGCTTATCCCTTGATCACCACCAGCTTCATTTGTCTCAATTAGCCGCGACAGCTTTTGCTTTTCTCATGTCCAGTTCAATTAACTGGTTTTGCAATATCGCACACACCTCTGCGTCAAAGACACAGCGTGTGTGCGTGTGTTGGGATGGGATGGGGCGAGGGGGTGCAGAAAGAAGGAGGGGAAGGAAGAGAGAGAACTTTTTGACATGCTGTTTCCCCAGCTAACACTACAGACACATAGAGAGCCATTACTTGTTTCCATGTGTTGATCATCTATACGCGTGTGTCGTGTCTGTGTTGATTTGTGTGTGTGAGTATTTCCTCACTGTAAAGTTGAGTTGAGTTAAAACACCATATGCTCTCCCACCAACAACGTGACACGTACATAACACGTCTCTATATGTTGTGTTTAACTTGATCAGATGCTCCGTCAGAGGTGTTACTTCCAAATGTCAACTGGCTTTATTTTAAATAAAAAATAACAATTGTTTTTCTAATCCGGATTATGATTTCAATATCTTGTGATACCTCCAAACCTATGCCGACCTTTTGTCCCAGAGCTCACTATCTTTAGTAGCTCTCTATTTCTCTCACACTCTCTTTTTTGTTCTTTCTTCGAAAATTACCGAAATAAAATACTGAGTCTGTAAGTGTTAGAATTTTGTCAACAGATGACTTTGTTTACATACTAATCCTCGAAGAGTATTTGGCTTTACTTTTTAGGTGTCATTTCCAATTCATTCTATTCTTCAATTTCTTTCTCAGCAAGAAGTAGAATTGTACAACTCATCAGTATTTGCTTGTACTTTTGCACTAGAAGTAAGGGTGCTAATGGCAGATGCCTACAGTGTGGAGGGAACTTCCACAGCGGAGACCGCTTCCACAAACCTTTCTGTCAGTGACCTGCGCTCAAACATGATTAGCACAAGTGGCTGTCTTCCATGGGAAGTCAAATTAGACAAATATTGACAGAGGATTTATACGTCGCTGAAACGCTGGTGTGAATTACAACAGAGACGACCACTGTTTCCTTGCCCGTGGGAGGAAGTGAGTGGAGGGATCTCCCACGAAGCAACAGGAGTTCACCAGTAGTCCTTCAGGCTTTCACCCAGAGTGATCACTCTTGCACTGAGATTGTAAAACACACACGGTCAGGATTTCAAGGTTATACTGTATTGTGATTGCATATCATGTCTGAGGAGAGAAAGAAATGCTGGCATGTCATTCTCTTGTTCACATGCTCTAATTCCTATTCTCAAAGACTCATTCTGACACAGTCTTACTTACTCTCCGCTCTATGCTTCCCTTCTTCTCCTCTCGCTCACTCGTCGTGGGGGGGCAGTGTTCTCTTTTGTTATGCTGGCCCTCCTGCTTGATTCGCTCCCCAGACGTTACCATGGAAACTACAAGACACTACATCACCTCAAGTAGAAGTTTCTCAGAGTGCGGTGTGTGCGTGTGTGTGTGTGTGTGTTTGTGTGTGTGGGTGCAGCTCTCTGTCAAAATGCTGATGCTGGATTTCAATTTTACTGACACTGAACTGCGTAAATACTGGGAACTTCCCCACTCAAACCAAACACACACTCACTCACACACACACACACACACACACACACACACACAGGGGCACACTCACAACCTCTAACACTTATCGGCGCCAAGTTGCTGAGTAACAGTTGATGGGGAAAGCAAGGTGATGGAGAGAGTTAGAGATTATGGAGTGTAAAGTGGGTAGTAGAGACTAAGAAAGAGATGGGGATATCCTGGACCTGGAAACAGTTACCATGGTAACAGGGGTACAGTAGAGATGGTTTTAAGAAAAGATACTGAGTATTGTGTTGGTATCCCGTGTCAGAGTATAGGCAAGGCTCTCTCTCTCTCTCTCTCTCGCTCACATTAACCCGCACACAGAGGCACCTGCAGAAAAGCAGAAACACACAGGCACATACATGCAGGCACACACACACACACACACGCGTACACACACACAGTGGACAGCAGACTTCTTGAGTGGAAATGCTGCAAATAACTGCCACCATGATAGAGTAAGTAAACAGGCAAAGGGAGGAGGTGAGGAATGATACGACATGCAACTCCTCTCTACCTCCTCCCGTTATTGGAGAAGAAAACTGACCTATGAGAAGCAAAACAAGACTCATAGAGCCTAACACACAAACACACAAGCAAAACGACACACACACAAGCCGTGCATTTGCGCCTTGTGTGTGTCATTTTTCTTGTGTGTTTTTGTGTGATCTAATTTTCTAAAATCTTGTGATAGTGTGCTATCAAAAGAAGAGAAGAACAGAAATGTACCATTTATTAAGCCTATTTCACAAACTCCATTAGAAAGAATTTCATGGGTTAAGATTAAAGTTAGTTAGTTAGTTCAAGTTAGGTATCCAGTGGTTATTGTGAAGATCAGGGCTATAATCTCAGCTCATAAAATGACAGCAGATGGACATCAGGAATGATGACAGGTGGATTATGGGTATTGTAGTGCTAATATCCTCAGCCGGCGGTAGCTGCAGTAGAAGTGTAACCGGGGGCAAAAGGAGCGCTTGGTTCATGGCAGGGGACATCCAGCCAGTACATGTAATGTGTATATGTTGTTGCATGTACAATTGCAATACAAATGTGTGTGTGTGCTCATGCGCCCGGTGTGTACCCGTTCAATCTGCCCTGTTACGTCGCGTGGCCCCATCGACTGCAATGGACGTGCGGCGGCTGTGCAGATCTCAATTCAGACCAGTGACGTGTTTCTCGTTTCTCAGTGCAACGGAGTGTGGAATTAAAAGCAGATCCTGGATCAGCTGGTGTGAGTCACGCTGCGCCCTGGGCTCTCTCTGCATCGTGCTGGGTCAGTGAGACAAAGTGGGCGGTGATGATGAGTGAGAAGAGAAAGAGAGAGAGGTTTGAAGCAGACACACACACACGCGCGCACACACACACACACACACTGTTCCTTACTTGTTCAGTCATTCAGAATCGCCACCAAGGTCTGAATGAGAACAGTATAACCTTTATAAGTATAAGTATGTCTTTTTTTTTTTACCTTCCGTTTGTACTTTCCTTTTCAACATTAACTCCAATTCAAACTTAAAATGAACATTTACTCCTGAATGTAGTGAAACCCTCAATTGCTTTGCAAAAACCTTGCAATTACTTTAAAGAACTACAGTTATTGAAAACCTGCAACCATTGACCATCATCACTTAAGTACCTATTATCATTATTTTGAATGCAAAATGATGAGACCATGGGGAAAATAACATGGTTTGAGATGAAAGACCTATATGTACAAAGGAGGAGGAGAAGAAAGAGACAGGAAGAGTTTAGGACGGTGGAGTATGGGAGCGTATAAAGAGAGAGAGAGAGAGAGAGAGAGCCGGCATGTGTGTTTTGTGGGGTGATTTGAGGATGTGCAGATAGGAGTCAGCAAGGACATACGGGGCAGAGAAACAGCGGGAGAGAGAGTGTGTATGAGTGCACACAAGTGGGTGTGAATGTATGTGAGTGTGTGTGTGTGTGTCTGTCTGTGAGGAAGGGTTTTGGTCCCGGACATGGGGGGGAAAGTCATCAGAAGAGAGCAGACTTATCAACATCAAAGTGAGTCCATTAATAAGAGCTACACTCTCAATCAGGACCCTCCCCATGAGGTCAGGATGTTTTTGATGTGTAATTATCCTTGCTCGCACGCGCACAACACACACACACACACACACACACACACACACACACACACACAAGCCCAGGCAAACACACATACGTATTCCCAATAAAGATTGTCGTGGCGAATTTGCAGTCCGGAGTTGCCAAATGTGTGCGTTTGTGCGCTCCGCAAACATCGTGCAGCGCCGGGTTCCCGAAACAATGTTTTCTTTGCGTTAATGCTGACTCTTTTGAACGAGGCGATCGGAACATAATTTGTGTGCCTAGCTTATGATCTTAGTTCTGTTTTAATGAAGCCATAACCTCATCAGGGACAAGCCCAACGCAGAGGAAATAAAAAAGGAAATGAGAGGATATTTGCTCTTCCCCCCCCCCCCCCCACCACCTCTTCTTTTCTCTCTCTCTCCTCCAACAAAGAAGATAATTAATGCATCAGATGTATGACTGCGTGTATGTGTGTATGCATCTGTGGATGTGTGTGTGTGTGTGTGTGTGTGTGCAGAGAAGCACCTCTGCGTGCGAGTTTGTGTGGATATGTTTATTTACGTTTAAAGCCCCCTCTGCACTGTAAGGGTTTTCCATATTCCCTAAGTAAGCCTTTTTTTCTGGGTTTTTAGAAAAATTTAGCTTTTATTAAAAAGGGGAGCTTTTTCCGGGTGCCCCCTCCTTTCCTGTGCACCGAAACCTAACAGGAACCTCCACCTGCACTCTGACTAGCTGAAAAGAGAAAAGTTTATGCACAAAAGTTTAAGTGTTTTGGGGAGTTGAGCTGAGAACATTGTGTCTAATTTGAAGGAAACGGGGTGTGTGTGTGTGTGTGTGTGTGTGTGTGTTTTTTTAAGGGAATTTTTGGTTTCTTTTTGTTTTTTTTGCGGGAAGTTTGGGGATACCCCGCTGTGGGAAAATTTCCCGGAAAGCGTTTGGGGGGAAAACCCTTTTTTTGGGGGTAGAGGGGGTGGGGGGGTGGGGAGGGGAGGAAATAAAAACAAAAGGAGGAGATATTTTAAAACCCCCAGGGGTTTTTTGTTTATTCCCCCCCGCTCCCTTGTTTAAAAAGTTTTTTTTTTCCCCCCAAGGGAACAGGAAAAGGAGAAGTAAAAGGGGAAAAGGAAAAAAGGGGGAAAAACCTCCAAAACATGTGGAAATTTAAGACTCACGGTGAAATCCTTTTCCCCCCACCTTTAACAAGGGGGAAAACAAGGGGGGAAAGAAGGGATTCCCAAAAAAACATGGCCCCCTTTTTAAGGCCCCCCACCAACCCCCCCGTAGGGGATAACTCAAGTGTATTGGGGAAAAACGCTTTCCCCTTGTTGGAAAAGGGGGGGGGGGAATTCCCAAAAATTCAACACCCCAAAATTTTTTGGGCCTTTTTAAAATTTAAAAAGCAACTCCTTTAAAAAAAATTGATTCGTTGGTTTTGTTGGGGTTTTTTAACCCCCCCCCGTTAAAAACATCTTGTTTGTTGGGTTGGTTTTTTTGACCCCCTCCTTGGTTAAAAGGGGGCCTGAAACTAGGAACATTTACTGGCCAATTTTATTTTACCTTTAACTAAAAAAAGGGACGGCCAAAAACCCAGAAAAAAAGAAAATGTGGGTTTTGGATTTTTGGACCCCCAAAAAAAGAATTTTAAAAGAAAAAAAAAAGGATGGGGGAAACAAAAGGTGAAAATGGAAAATCAAAAGGGCGGGGACAAAACCCCAAAAAAAAGAAAAATTTGGGAAAAATTTTTTTCCCCGAAGGTAAGGGGAAGGGGAGAAGTTTTTGGGAGGGGGACGGGCCCCCGGGGAAAAAGGGAAAAGGCCCCCTAAGGGGAAAGAAAGGGGCCCCTTAAATTTTAAAAAGGTAAAAATTTGGGGAAAGTTTGCTCTTGGGGGGGGGGGGGCCTTAACCCGTTTTTTAGGTTTTTTCACCGAGCCACGGAAAAAAGAAAACTCTGTAATGACAATTTAAACAAGCGCGCTCCCATTTCACCCCTGTGGGCGAAAATTCCCCCCGAGAAAATCCCACAAATCTTAGGTACGAGGTTTTCCCCCCCGATGGCGATACCAGGTCCCTGGGGCAAACAAATAAGGGAAAAAATGGTCGAGATGAAGGATTCTCCCCTTAGTGGATTCCCAAAACAAGAAGTCCATCCCCCTGGATGAATGTCCCCGCTCCCTCGGTTCTCTCTCTCCCCCGCCCCCTTTTCCCCATTTCTTTTGGGTTGCTTTTTGGGGCCTTTCCCCTCTCCCAACTTCTAAAAGTCTGGCTTATTTTAAAATCGTGATATATTGGCAATTATTTGAAGGAAATGAGGTTGGTAAAAATCACCCAAGGGATGGGTTCCCTGGCGAAATCCCCAAAGTGGGAAACATGGTAAGAATTTTGTAATGAAAGAAATTTTCTGTTTTAAAACGGTCCAAAATCCCTTTTTCAATTTATAATTTTTCTGTTGAAAGAGTGTCTCAAATTTTGGCCTATACATTATGGTAACCCAGTGAATAGAAACGTGGTCAGTCCTGTGAACGGTGGACTCATCCAGTACTCGCCGGTCTCACGCTCATCCTCTCCCACTGCAGGCATCCAGGCCTCTCCTCCTTCTTTGTTACATTTCTTCATTCCTTCTTTTCTAACCAGATTTTATTCAAGGGTTTTGATTGGTCGTTGGCATTTCTTTTCCAGAAGCATCCTGCTTCATACGTGGGAGCTGCCAAACAACCACTGCCTCATCCATTGGTCACCGAGCAGCTACGTGCTTTGTTCAATGGCGCGTCAGAGGTAGTTGTTTTAGCAGAGGGGGTTGCTTCTCATTTACTACCCCCCCCCCCCCCCCCTCCCTCTCCCAGATCTCCCACATTCTGGGATCTAAACCAACAACCATCAAGCTGCAAGCCCACTTCTCTTAACTTACCACTGCCGCCCGCTCATCCCTTCCTCTTTTGTTTGTTTCCCTCTATCATCATCTCTCTGTTTCTCTATCTATCTATCTATCTATCTATCTATCTATCTATCTATCTATCTATCTATCTATCTATTTATCTATCTGAGCCAGCTACTGTAAATGTTTCTTTGATTACTGTTCATTTATGATAATAGGGTAAAGCAGTGTAGGTAATAGTCCTGGTGAATTGCCAATTCCCCCTACACATCAGAGCCAGGCAGGAGATCAGTTGTGTGTGTGCGTATGCGTGTGTGTGAGAGAGAGAGGGAGAGAGAGAGAGAAAGAGAGAGAGAGAGAGAGGTAATCCAAACCCCATTTCTGAATTATGCATCTGTCTATCTCTCTGCTGTCTGGAAACAGTCAGAGGAATACTCAGTTCTTTGCCTCTGTGTGTGTGTGTGTGTGTGTGTGTCACAGCTTGCCAGGCTGAGATTGTTTTTTAATTTAGTATTTTTTTATTATTAATTAATTAATTTGTTAAAATGCCCTTAAGTCACATCGAACCTCTCAAATGTTTGAACCCAACTGAAGTGCTGTTTCCTCCTCCTTGTCCGTGTCTGGCAGTGCAACTTTAAACTGCAGTTCGACCGCTCTTGCTGAAGGAGGGAAAATAAATAAATAAATCAAATACCAGCGTGATTACTTCATTAACTGCAAAACTTCTGCATCTCCTAAAATGAGAAAATGAGAGGAAGGCTTGAATTTGCCCCTTGCTCTGCCTGTTAAGAGGGAATGAGGTGTTGGGATGAGAGAGGGGGAGGAAAGAGCTTCTTAATGGACTGCTGATGTGCTGAATGATAGATCTGTGGAATGCCCACAGAAACTCTTTGGTGTAAATTGCACAAGTTGCTCGGATCTCTCCAATCACCTTTTCCAACTCCAATCTTCATTTTTCCGCCTCTGACTATTTTTTAACCTCTTTCTTTCTCTCTCCTCCTCCTCCTCCTCCTCCTCCTCCTCCTCCTCCTCTACCCCGAGCAGCGAGCGCCGATCGTTATATTTAGATCTAATTAAAGATCATTATAATCTATCAGCACAATGGAGGCCAGACTGGTGATGGAGACAGAGGGAGGGA